>CAOJBK014984771.1:0-16561 GCA_948294925.1 Codiaeum variegatum
ACTTGAGCTTGACTATCACTGATTATACTAACAATCAATCTAACTAACTATTATTGATACATGTAATTAATCTAACTTAGCTTATTAAAATTATAGTAATTAATTAAAAATATTTTTATAAATAAATTAATTAATTACTCATTAAAAATTAAAATTGAATTATAATTTAAGATATAAAAATAATTAAATAAGATTATTTTTTTTGAACGAAAAGAGTACTTAAATTATAAGATTGTACAAAATGAATATAAACATATAAGTCTTAATGAATATAAGTTGTTAATTATAACAAGAGAAAATAATTTGGAATGGATTATATACATCATTGAATGCAAACAATGAATTCATCAAACTCATTTAAAAATAGAACTGAGGGGACCAAAATCAAATTCACAGAACAAATTATCAATTAGTAGCAATTATTGATTTATTAATAAAACACAGCTGCTAGGTTGACTCATCTTTCTCAATAGAACCAAATTGTGAAGAGGACCACACGCGCCGAACATGGTTGTGGGCCTTATTTCAAGAATTTCTTCACTAACAGATAAGTGAAGAAAGCTTTGGCAACACGTGCAAGAAAGATCCAGTCTTGAAATTGTATCTGTAACTTGTGAGCTTGCGACTCTCTGGCTTTTCAATTTCTACTCGCCACCTGTTCTCGTCGGTTCTTCAGTTCTTTCATTTTTTGTCCATTTTTTTTCTTATGTAATTTAATTTTTGTAACTAATTGTGCTAAAGATTCCTTATATACTGACTGGTAGGTTAATTAATTTGTTTGTTGCTATGGATTCACTTGTGGTGTTTTAATTTTTTTAAATTGAACTACTTTTGTATTGTTTGAATAATTAATTTGATTCTAATTATAATGTTTTCTTTAAATTTATTTTTGAATTACTCAAATTTTGTGTAATTCAGTATATGATTTGATATATAAATTCTTAAAATTCGGAATTTTTAACATAGGTCAGAGGTGGAGATAAAAGATAAAAACTTTGACGCATATTGATATGTGTTGGTCCTGGCCAATGCTGTATTTGAACTGCTCTGGTCGAGCTGAAATTAGTCTGTACAGAAATATACTGGTCAGGGATGGGCGAACGTTATGTTCGGCGATAACTCTCCAACGCTGTTATCAGTGATGGGTGCTGAACTCAAATGGAATAATATGTATGTTGTGAGGATAGGTGGACATTATCTTATTCAAAATGATGAATTATGTATTTATAGGGTGAAAGTCCTGTTGAAGAAGTCACATCCCGAGCCTCGAAAGTCACTAAAGGACAAGGCTTGTGGTGTGCCTCAGGTTCAGGTAAGAATGGATGCTACGGAGTTCGGTCAGAGTCCAAGCATGTTGTTGGGGCCAAATCAGACCAAGATTGAGCAACATCATATATTGTGTTACATATATGTTTTTAATAATCTGATTTATTGTTTGTATATATAAATGTTATCATTAATATTTTCTAATATATTTTTGATAAACAATTTTTATAAAAATAAAAATCTTTTCTTTTCTTTTTTTCAAATTTTTGCATGTGAACATAGACAGATCAGTTGAAATTTATTCGCTAGCTGGCCAAGTATTCCATTTTCAACCATTTTTTTCAAATTAAATTAAGATTAAAAAAAAAGAGTTTATTTTAAGAACCCAATCGTTTACAACCAACAAATTGAAAAATTCCATTTCAATGACGCATATTGTTATAAGGAAACAGGTAAGAAAGCAAACAAGATGAACATATAGAAAAATAATGCAATGATTGTACTATTCTTGCCAAGGTTATACATATGCCCTTTTAGCTAGTTTTTCTAAAATTACTACACAATTAGTATAGTAATTGGGTTAAGTAATTACTTTTCACTTGATGGGGTTTTTTTTTTTTTTTACATCATTTAAAAGAAAGGCAGAGATTGTTCATGAGCATATTTTAGCTCATATAAATGTTAGATTTACTTTACACAAATTGTGTACTATATTTTGTGCATTAAGTGAGATTTCACCTCTATAATACATGGATAGTTACTCCTATTAACTCGTGATTTATTAGATATTTTGTTGTATTTAAGGATACGATATGAAAGTGACACTTTATATATATATATATATATATATATATATATATATATATATAAAGAAAATTAATAAGATAATATTATGAAAAATAAAATTATTATATATGAATCCATGTAAAAAATAATATGATTATTGAAATAAAATAGAAACTTAATAATATTTTAGTATTAAATATAATTTATTAGTTAAAAATCAACTAATATCACATATATGACATATAAAAAATAAAAAAAGTTACATTATTAATATAATAAATTAGAATTATTAAAAAATATTTATGATATTTTTATATGAACCGTAATCATTTAATAATTTATTTTCAAAATATGTCATGCCATGTCAAAAATGTATCGGAAAAGTGTCTGAGAAGTGTTGGGAAAGTATGCGAAAATAAAAATATAATAAAAAATTAGAACACATACGAAAATGTATAAAATGAGTGTCGATGTCGAATAAGTATCGGACACGGATATTTCACCCTATTTAAAGTGTCATTACTTCATTGGACAAGGATTTATATTTTTTCAATTATGGATTTGTATTTTTTTAACAAAAAAAAAAGTTATTCTCAAAGCAAACCATTAATTAATGATAACATGGCACATATAATCACAATTAATGTGGCATTGAGTGGATCCACTCATTAATCTATCCGACTAATTATTTTAGAAAACTGGAACAAAAAGTGCTATATAAGCTAAACATTAATATTGGCTGTGTCGGGTCATCATAATATTAAGATTATACTTTTAAATAAAGCAAATTTCACATCTCATTTTCATAAAATAAAAAAAGAAACACAAATTCATAAATGAAAATAAGCGAAACTTCATTATACTTTTTATATTTTTCTTATTAAATTAAATATAATAATACACATTAGCAATGCAAAGCTAGTATAATTATTTTAAAAATTAATTTTAATCAATAAAATTAATTTTAAAACTTAAATTATTTTATTGATTAAAGTTAAATTTTATTTAACAATTAAAATTAATTTATTGACTAAAACTGATTTTTATATAATTATTTTTTTGAAGGTGAAAAGAAAATGATTAAGATTTCTTCTTTCTCATGGAATTTTAAAGAGTTCAGATTATAATATTGATGAAACCAATTAATTTGTTTATTTTCGTTACTAGTATGATCCATGACCGAGTCTAGTGAAAAAGGCAAAATTATATAACATATTAATATTTATAGAGAATTTTTTTTAAACAAAGGTTAATTATAATAATAAAAATATGTAGCCCATGACCCATTTTGTATAAAAAATAATAAAAACATAGAATTAAATTTTTATAAAAAATATTAATTTAGTACAAAACTAATGAATCAATTTAATATTTTTGTAGCAATTATAGTTATATTTATACTAAATTATATCTTTACATTTATATATACATAATCATTTGAATTATTTATGGAAATTGTTCAAAAAAATTCACAAAGTCTTAAACATTTATAATCACAAAATTAAATATAGACATTACTTGTAATAATAAATTTTAATTATATTTATAAATTTAGTATTTTTAAATGGAATTATTCTAACTGTTTCTTTGTTTAAAGATTGCAAGACCAAATCAACCAAAGCATTATTCATAGTGTTGTTGCCTCTTATAATTCACTGATATTTTCTTTTAATTTATCATAAAATGTAAAAAAATTGTTGGGCCAAAATTTTTTAAAATATTCCTTTAATTCAATTGACTACATGGAACCAAATAACTTGTATTGAAAGAAATTTATAATTGTGAAATTTGCTTGGCCAGGAAATATTCTTTCTCTTACTGCAAATTTATCAAAGGCTGGTTTTTGAGCTCTTTCGGTTAATTCCCAGCTCTGATATCTTGTTCATGACAAACTGTAAAGAAACAAAGAGACTTTGTCAATATGCCTTTTTATACTTATTAAGGCATGAATCCAAATTGAAATTACTTAAGATCCCTTTTTACTTTATATAATAAATTGTGAAAAAGTATAATAAAATGCTTTATTTTTCCACTTTAATTTTATTGTTTCCTTGATTGAATTGAATTTATATAATTGTTAAAATTTAGAGTTTGTACGTATTGAAATTTCTGTATTTTTGTATGTATTAAATCATCGTTTTAAGAGTTAAAGAGATCCAAATTTATGAGATTTTACTAAAATTGTGTAATAAAGTAATTTGCGTTGAGATAATAATTCAAATCGGAAAATTACAAACACATCCAAAGTATATAATGTTTAATACTTTATTCTAATGCAATAATTCTAATCTTTTAGTCTCAAAACATTATTATCCATTATCAATTTCTCACAATTTGACAAAACAAGAAAAGTTAATAAAGTATAATTTTTTTTAAAACAAAATGCATTTTTACTTTATATATATATATATATATTCTTTTTTTAATCAATAAATAGATTTCACTAAATTCATTTTAATTATTATGAGGATTTTATTTTATTTTCAAAGATTTATATATGTGTTTTTAAATATAATTTACATGAACAAATACTAATATTTATTGAACTTTTTTAGTTTACTAATATAAAAATTTTTCAAATAGGATTGAGATCCATACATATAGATGATTGTCACTTGTACGTTATATTTTTTCAACAGACTAAATTAATTAATTGATAATTTCTTTATTTAAAATTTACAAGTTAGTTTTTAATTTGATTCATTAAAAAGTATAGCGTGTATGTGTATTGCGTAAATACAGAAAAACACTGTACTGAAGGAAATCCCAATCCTTTCAAATGTATAGTTGGGGCGGCGGAGGATCATCCCCTGGTGACTCACGTAGATCAAGTCCCATGCATTAATTTATTTTTTGCTTATAATAGGAAATATCCTAGATGGGTCTCAACTGTGAGAGTATTTTTAAATTCATATCATGCTCATACTAATTTCCATTTATGTCGGATAGAACTCGTTAGGATGGCAAAAGAATTCTTTCAAAAGTTTTAAAGTAGCTACATATTCAGGATTCGAACTCAATATATCTAATTAAACTGAAAGAGTTTTATGTCAACTCATCTACACCCTCTTGAGTTCTATGCATTAATATACTATTTCAACGCCGTGACATATTATAATTTATGTAATAAAAAATAATAATTTGGAAAAAATATAAAAATAATTTGTTATCCAAACCTTAATTTCACTGCCGTGGCTTAATGGTTTAATGCTACTACATATCATTCCCATCAATTCTAAATAATTCTGGTATCTCTTAATAATAATTTATATAATTAATAATCATTGTTTCTTAAATTATATATACTATACTAAAGTTTTCCTTCCACGATTAGTTCTTATAATTTAGTATTTTTTTGAAAATGTAATTTTTGTTGGCCCCTTCCGAGACAATGACTAGCTATCAAATGATAATAATAATAATTCAAGATTTAGTTAAGAATTTGTTAATTTTAAACCTGCTTTGGATTCTCTTTTTAGATTGAGTTTCGTTTATGTTTTATTTATTTATTTAATTATTTCTTTGAATTGAATATTTATATATATATAACATTTGTCTTGTTGCACTTTTCAGCCACGGAATCAAGATTTTTTTAAATGGATTCATTTTATATAAGAACAAATTCAAAAAATTTTATTAGTGGAAATTAATTTTTCTTCTAAATATATCACATATAAAATTTAAAGAGAATATATTTTAAATAGTAATATTTAATATATAAAATTATTCGCTTTTTTATTTTTTGAAATTGTATTTTAATATATGTTATGAACGAGGGAATATAAAATTTTAAAAGGATCCAATAGTTAAATTATAGAGTTCTTATTAATATTTTTAAAAAAAAAATAGAAGTCCAAAAATAATTTAAAGAGGTCAATAATTAAATTATGTGGAATTTATACATATTTTTCAAATTAAAGGGAATCTATTAACCCATTTTTATAATGTACATCGGCTCTGATGGTTAGTTATCAAATAGAGTCTTATTTATTTTTATTATAATTTTTATTTTTTAATATAAAAGAGTTAATTAATGTTTAAATTAATTTTTACATCCTATAAATTAAATGATAATTTAACTTCTTTTATGTAAAAAAAATTACAATTAACTAATTTTTAATTAGGACCAGTTATGGAGACAGAACTTTCTCTCGAATTTTAAAATAACTGGATATCCAAAGTTCAAATGATATCTTTGATTAAACTAAAAGAGTTATGTACCAAACTCATTTACATCTCTTGATTTTTTTTATTTAATAAATTGACATTTTATACGAGAATGACTGAAATAAATATGTTTTGCTAAGGGTACAATGCATCTAATAATAATTTTCAGAATTCAAAGCCCTGAATTTCTCTTGAAAATTAGGAAAAGAAAATGTGTTTAATCAATGAAACAAGCCAGCCACAACAGGAATATGAGATCTTTTTGAACTCCACTTTATACATTAAAAGCAAAATTAATTTTGATTCGCTACAAAGTTATCTTCCAAATCCTTGCAATTAACATTAGGTAAAATTAATCAGGCATATTTACACCTCTCTCTCTCTCTCTTTTTAAATAATAGGCATATTTTCACCATTATCATATATAAATACTATAAATTAATAAATAAATTACCTAAATTTATTTAATTAACTATTTAATCTATACAGATTTGAGAAGAGTGTCTAATTACTATTCGAAATTATCTTACTGGTGATTTAATCCAGTTTACTTGATATTCGAATTATTTTGTTGGTGATCTAATCTGGTTTACTTTGTACTCGTGTTAACAATATTTATTTTTCTCCTTCCTGCTCTCCCTCTCTTAATCGTTTGAAATCCCTTCTTAGCCTCCATTCCCCTTCTAATAATGAATTATCCTTTCAATTGATTGGCACTAACAAGAAAGCTAGGGATTTGATGGGGAAATCTAAAAAAGGGAAGAAGATCCGGTGTGTTTGCATTGTTGATTCAACTGTGAAAAACACCTCTCGCTCTAAGAAGAAAAAGAAGAAAAGGGTAAAGCCTAAATTTGATACAAAAATATGCGAACAATGTGTGTGTCCCTCTATAGTTGTAAGTTCAAAAACAACAAATTCTAAAGTATTAGATGAGTCGATTCTGGTGATTTCATGAATATGAATAGAATTTTTTCTCAATCAAATGAGGAGGTGAATCTTGATAGATCTATTGCTCATACAATTGAAATTGGGCAGATGTTAGGTATTGACTTTGGAGATAATTTGGCTCAATCAATTGAATATCTTAAAAATTTTGAATTTGGCTATGTGTTTCCACTATTTTAGTTAATAGGGTAGAGATTGGTCCTTTTTCTGCTGAGAGGGGTCTTAGGCAAGGGTGTCCTCTTTCGCCCTACTTATTTATTATTTGTACAGAGGGTCTTTCAGTGTTATTAAGTCAGGTTGAATAGAGGGGAGAGATTCATGGGTGTAAGGTGTGTCTTAGAACCTCGAGTTTGTCTCACTTATTTTTTGCGAGTGATAGTTTCATATTTTTCAAAAGTACAGTTGAGGAGGCTAGGATGTTTCGAGATATATTAAGCCTATATGACAGTGTTTCTGGTCAAGCTGTCAATTTTTCAAAGTTGGGTATCATGTTTTCTTTGAATGTGAGAGTGGATAAATAGAGAGAGTTAAGTAGCATTATAGGGGTGTCTCAGGGGCTTGACAATAGTAAATATTTAAGCCTTCTGTCCCTTATTGGCAGGTCTAGAAGGGTAGTTTTTGGGTACATTAGGGATAGAGTGTGGAAGAAACTTCAGGGTTGGGGAAATAGGTTACTTTCTAGGGTAGGTAAGAGTGTTCTTATTAGATCGGTTGCTCAAGTTATTCCTAGCTACTGCATGAGCATTTTTTTTTCTCCCACTGACACTTTGTAAAGAAATTGAAAGAATGTTAAATTCCTTTTGGTAGGGTTCGGAGGGTATGGGTGGTAAGGGAGTGAGATGGGTGAGTTGGGAAAGATTGAGTATTCCTAAGAATGAGGGGGGTTTGGGCTTTAGAGATCTAGAGGCTTTTCACCTTGCTCTTTTGGATAAACATGGTTGGAAACTTTTCTCTTCTCTAGATACTTTGGTAGCACGTATTTTCAAAGCCAAAGATTTTCCTAATAGTGACTACCTTTCTTCAGACCTTAGATCAAATCCTAGCTATGTTTGGAGAAGTGTGTGGACTGTGAGGGAGGTGGTGAGGTTGGGAGTGAGAAAATAAGAGTATGGAGGGATCGTTGGGTGAGATAAAATGAAGGGTTTTGAGTTAGGTCACCAAATCATTTGGGTTTAGAGAATATGACAGTGAGAGATTTAATGGATGAGAGTGGGGTACAATGGAATGTGCCATTGGTGTATGATTTTTTTAAGGGAGTTGAAGCTAGGAACATTTATAGTATTCCTTTATCACTTTAGAATACCAATGATGTTATGATTTGGCATGGTAATAAATCAGGTATTTATACGGCTAAATGAGCTTACGGTATGCTTCTTAAGGTCTTGAACAGGTCCGGTTCTATTAGCGAAGGATGGAATCGATTATGGAAACTTCATTTACCTCCAAAAATAAAAATATTCTTGTGGAAACTTTGTAAAAAATTTATTCTTGTGGCAACTTTGTAAAAATTTACCCCCTACTTCTACTAGATTGCAAAATAAAGGAGTTCATGAGTCTTGTATTTGTATGTGGAGTGGAAATAGAGCAACTTTGGCACTTATTTGTTTAGTTTCCTTTTGCAAACTTTGCTGAAAGTAAGTGAATTTGATCATCCCCAATCATCTGGCAGAGACCTTCCCTCAATGGGTAGTTGATTTACTAGCTCATAAATACTCTTCCTTTTTAAATAGACTGGGTTGCTTGCTTTGGTGTATTTGGCAGCAAAGGAACAAACAGATGTGGGAGCAGCACTGTTCACAACCCCACATCGTTGTCCAAAAAGCACTGTAGTACGTGAAGTTATGGAGAAACGCCAGGCAACAGTTCGCAGCTAATGGCTCTCACAGTTCAACGACCTAGTCAGCACCTTACAACTGGTCTTGTCCCTTGTCCGGTAGGCCCAAATGCAACGTCAATGTCGGATTTGATTACATCAACAATCAAATTCAGTTTGGCATGATTCTACTTGGTGAGGATGGCTTCTTCCTTGTGGGATGTACACAACAGTTTTTTTAGTGTTTCAGTAGGGAAAGCTCAAGCACTATGAGCGGCAATTCAATGGGTTCTTTCTTTAAATTATTTATTTGTTGGTTTTGAAGTTGATTGCAAGCAAATAGTAGATAATTTCTGTAGTTTTTCCTTTAATTGTTCAGAATTTGACTCCATTAATTTAGATTGTAAGTTTCTTTTTTTTATCAAGGAGAGTTTACTCTCAATCATGTAAAGAGGCAAGCAAATATTCCCACACACTTGTTAATAAGTGCATGTCATTCTAATGCTCGCTTCTCCCAATTTTTTTGTTTCTCCTCATGTTTTAGAGGAAGCACTTTTGTTGGACCTATTAAATTCTTAATGAAACTTTATTTACCATAAAAAAAAAAAGAATTTAGAAGCCTCAAATTTGGAGGAATGGACAAAGGCAAAAGAGAACTGATGTTAATTTTAAATTAGCCACTTTGGAGTTTTGTTTCAATTGTGGACGTTTAAATGTTTTATTATACGCCTCTCTACTGCATTTTGGGTTCGTGAAGTTTTTGCAGGCAATTTTCTTTAGTCTACTCCTTTCTTTGTATTGTTGATTGATATCTCTCCTCTGTGAAGTCTGTTTTTTCTTTCTTAGGTCTCTTGATTCTCGATGAGCTCTCTGGGTGATGGTTTCAAAAAAAAATCAATCAAATATAGTCTAATTAGTCTTTTCATCACTTGTAAAAAGTGTAAGAAGAAAGAGGTCTTAGATTTTAATTTCTTCAACCACATGTGTAGCCCACTCAAAATAATGTAAAAAAAAAAAAGAATTTCTCTTCAACTTTTACATTAAGTGTATAAATTTTCCACTTATTTACTTTTTTTTTTAATTATACTCACATAGTAATATCTTTTTCATTACTCCACAGCAAAATAAGTTAACTTTGGATAAAACAACTATTAGTTAATATAATCAAAATGTAAAAACTAATCTTGCCAGTTATTAAAAAGAAAGGACATGTTGTCTCAAAGTTCAAGATGACCCCTCAAGATGATTTGTGGTTCTCGTCCAAGCTCCTAGCAAGACCCTAAAAGCACATAAAAAGAGATACAGGGTAACTCCTAAGGGCAACCACTTCGATGTCTAAGTCAGTAGACTGGAAAATAACATAATAGAGAGAGTTTAGAGAGATTAACCTTTTATTCAATGAAAACTCAGGGTTTATATAGCAGACTTCTATCTAGTCTCATCCCTACAATCTCGTGGAGATAATCTTCCTTTCCTTCCAAGTTCTAATAAGACTCTTCCTTATCTAATCTCTTACCAAGTCATTTGAAATTAGGATTATAGCTTCTCCCAATATCCTAAGGCATTAGTCAGGAGTAGGATCGTAACTTAATCCGTTCAGGGCGACCCTTAAGCACCAGAATGACCCCTTTAGTTGGGGATCAACCCCAAATGCTATTTTCGAGCCATGACATCCAGACTGCGAGTCTAAAATATACCATCAAATATAACACCTTTTGGTCACCTGGGGTGGACTCTTTATAGGGGTGAGTCATCACAAATCCCCCCACAAGTCCTAAGTCAAAGACTGGACTAACTCCTTCTCATGTTCGACCCCCTGCTAGACTTCTCAGGTGTCCCCATCGCAGTGTCCCCATCGCACCAGCTGTGAGTTCAAATTGTAAAGAAAGTGACAGTTTTCCTGCCCCATTATACTTTGGTGACATGTGGTATCCATCACGATTCCCAAAAGGGTTGTTTCGTCTTCCAACTCGCTTTTTTATAAAAAATGAGTCCCCTTATCTATTACTCTCATTTGCGCAAAATTTTTCCGCAATCTTATTTTCCGACCCCAGCCATTCACTAGGTTCCTTGCATCAATCTCCAAACAGGTGGCACCCCAGTCCTTTGTTGTTTTTTACTTTCCCTTTACATATTGCTCACCATTCCAAGATGAGTTATGTCTCAGAAAGTCAAAATCCACAAACCTCCTCTGACCCACAATTTTCTGACCTGGAGCTTTCTTCTAATAATACTACTAAAGCTTCTCCTTAATTCGTTCATAAGCCTAGGAAAGCTCTGATGGATTTTCCATCTCAACCCAAAGAGCCCAGGCCTTATCAATTGGTAGATGAGAGCTCCAACAAGTGTCCCCCTCTCAAACCTAGGAGCTATACTAATTCCCTTCACCCTCTAAAGATTGCTCCTTTAAAGACTATCCCCACACCAAAACCATCTAACCTGGTGGAGCTAGCCGACTCCTCTGAAGGGAACTATGAGGATACCACCATAACTCAACCCCTTGCTAAGACTTCAAATCCAAAATGCTCCAATAAAAGTTCCAGTGTTGCAACCTCTTTAGGGCAAATTTACAGCTCAATCACAGAAGATGACTTAGAGCAATTTAGGGAACCTATCAAAGCCCTCCTGATTTTGTTTTATCGCTGCCCGACCTTAAACAAGGGAAAACTAGCAACCCCTAGAGATGGGCACATCATTTGCCAAGAAGACATTAGTGTTGGGCTTAGGTTCCCCCTTTCCCAACTAAAGGTTGACTTCCTTAGGGTTTATTGGGATAATATTGCCCAAGTACACCCTAATGCATTGAGGGTCCTTAAAGGACTCCAAATGCTAGCTACCTTTAAGAAATTTTCTCTTATTGCTCAAGAGGTCCTAGGGATCTATCGATTGATTCCTAACAGGAAAGGAGATCATAGCCACAACCAGGCTGAAAACAACTGTTGGTGCTTTACCTTACTCTCTTCCCTTAAGTAAGCCTGAAAAAGTCAATTTTTTATCATCTCTCACCCCAGCCTTCATGAGGTTCCCCAAACATGGAACCTAGAGGTTCTTTCATTAAGACTAAGGGTCTCCCCCCTCCATCGAGGCACCAAACACCTTAAGAAGATCACCCACTTGGTAGAAAAGTACGAGTTATTTAAGGCTTAGGGTTTTAGTGAATAACTAGTATGATAAGGAGGTCACTACCATAGACGGAAAGCTAATGAACAACCCCGGCGGTACTAGTTTCCACCTTCACTAACACTTATTTAGGCCTTCCAACCCTTTACACTTTTTATGTTTCAGGTATGTCGCGGCTCCAATGGTACAATCCCTTTATCACCCAGGGAAAAATGAAGGCACTAGAAGACAAGGTTGCCTCAAAGAGGCAATGAAAAGGGTCGTCGAGCACCTTTAAGGGGTCGTCCAACATTGCCAAGAGGCCACCTAAAGTAAAGAGCAATGCTCCCCATCCAAAAGGTAAATCCATTCAAAGTTTGTCTCCACCTCCTACTGGCCCTTCTGCCCCTAGCAAAGAGGGGGTCGAGCCTCAGCCTGGTAAGAAGCGACCTAAGGCTGGTCCTGAGGGTTCCGTCAGCTAAGAGAGTCATATCATTGGGGAGTTTTACAACATTGCTGCCGTTATCCATAGGGAGTATGGGGAAGAAGGGTCGTAGAACAACCTTGAGATATGCTTTAATGTAATGAAATCCCTTCGATTGTGACAGTATATGCTATAATATGAGGGGATGACACCCCAGGATAGACTTGGGTTGTTACTCAGCCACTGCTTTGGAGTAAGACATCCTTACTTAGTGATCCCCTCCCCCCCACCCCCCACTTTTATTATTGGGTACTAACATTTTTTTAGGTAGTTGACCTTGCCTACCATGAGACTCTCAAAATAAGGAGGGAAATTCAAGCCATTGAGGAAGAGAGGGAGGCTTGGAGTAAGGAGAAGGAAGCCCTAGCCAAGGAGAATGAGGCCAAAGGTGACAAGATAGCCTCTCTTGAAGGCAAACTCAGAGACCTGGGTAGGGAATGAGACAACGGCTTACTGTCCAAGACCCAGGTAGCAGAGGAGCTACACAAATGCCACCAAGAAGGGGTGGTGAAGGACCAACAGGTTGAGGCAGGCAAAGTAAAGGTGGAGAACATGTCCACTAAGCATGCCCTTTGGATGATGGCGTTGAGGGGACAAATCATGGATGGAGCTATCTCCAAGTTTGGAGATGATGCTGAGGCCTTGTCCAGCATTCATCGGGACCCCTCGATATTTAAGATCAAATCTCCAATTAGTGAAGAGGGGGATGTTAGTGATGATGAGACCTCTATGTTTGAGCAGCCCGATCTCCCTCCTATCGATATGGCTCCTCTTAACCAGACCCCAGCTAATCCTGTTGGGGTACCAGCCATGAACAGTTCTCTCCCCGGTGTCCCGGGTGGTCTATCCTATAACTGTTGTATTTGTACTTATTTCCTTTTGTTTTTGCTTCAGATGATGCTAGGGATTCCTATCCCTGGATTGTAGCAATGATAGCTAATCCCCTGTTTATTTGGTATTTTTGAATAGATTACCCATGCGGGTTTGTCTCTGGGGATAATGTTTCATGAATATAATCATCTTTCTTTATCATCTTATTTTCCCTTTGTTTAACATTTTTAGGGTCTTTTTAGGTTAATGATTTACAGACCCTTTATTTTACAAAGGGTCATCTGCCTCTTATTCTGTATCCCATAATTAAGGTTTGTAAAAATTAGGGCCATGGTCTGTTGACCATGCATGATCAGGGGGGCCTTAAGGCCCCTGTTGTTAACATTTATGATGACCTTAAGGTCGTTCATTGTCTTATATTATTAGCGAGATCTTAAGATCATTCACTTAACTTTGGTGCTTCAGGGTGACCTACTTTGCAGGCCATCCTTTGCACGACGATTTTGAGGTCTTCCCTAAACTTACAGAGTGGTCTTTGGACCTTTGTTTGCTATGTATAGGATGATATTTAGATCATTAAGATAATAATTGGTAATTCAAGAAAAATTGTTTTATTCATGAGCCCAAGATTAGTAGGTGCACTCGAACATCCCAACTAAGTTGGTACTCCCTTAGCACCTTCATCATTTACCTGAACTTATTATTAATGAGTAAATCTTCCATAATTATAAGAAAACCAAACTAACATAAAAATAATAAGTAATAGAAAATATCTAAGGATAAAATAACTTCAAGTGCTTCGAATTCCATGCATGAGGAAGGATCTTGCCTTTTGCATCCCCTAGGCGATACGAGCCAAGCCCTAGAACCTTTATAATTTTAAATGAGCCTTCCTAGTTAGGTTGGAGCTTTTCTACTCATGTATTTCCCTTGGTTAGCTCTGTCTTCTTTAGAACTAGGCTGCCTTCTTGAAATGTTTTGAATTTCACCTTCTTGTTGTGGTACTTTGCCACCTTTTGTTTGTAGGCTGTAGTTATCACCTAGGCCAAGTCCCCCAGCTTCTCTACCAGGTCGAGGTTAGTTCTTCTTTCTACTTTTTGGTTAATCTATTAAGCAAATCCAACTCTGAATAATGGTTGGCCTATTTTCACAGGTATTGCCACCTCCGTTCCATAACTCAAAGAGAATGGAGTTTCCCCTGTAGGGGTCATTCTGGAGCTCCATAGGATGCTCTGAAGTTCATCCACCCATTTCCCCTTTTTCTTATTGAGTCTCTTCTTGAGGCCTTGTAGAATGGTTCAATTTGTGACCTCTGTTTGCCCATTGGTTTGCGGATGAGCCGCTGAAGAAAATCGGAGGTCTATCCCCAGCCCCTTGAAAAATGCCTTAAAATGCTTGGAGTAAAACTATTTCCCATTCTCGTAATGATGACCTTGGGTATCCCATATCTAGTTACTATATCCTTCCATACAAAGTCAGTGACCCTATTCTGCGTGATGGTGGATACCGGCTCGGCCTCTGGCCACTTGGAAAAATATTCAATTGCCATAATAAAGAACTTTTTATGTCTTATCAACTGGGGAAAGGGTTCCAACATATCAATCCTCCACTAGTAAAATGGCAAGGTTGCCCTGATAGGGGACAATGTAGTCGCCAGAGCTCTCTGCATATTAGCATGCTCTTAGTACCTCTTGTAGCATTAAACTAGACCCTTCGCATTTGCTTTGATAGTAAACCAGTAATATCCCTGGAGAAAGACCCTTTTTGCTAAGGTAGTTGCTGCCTCGTGAGCTCCACATATTCCTTCGTGCAATTCTTTAAACACATACTTACCTTCTCCCTTTCCTACACATCGAGTCCATGGATGATTTCTTGACCTGCTGTATAGGTTGCTTGATTGTCAACTATAGTCTTTAGATCTCTATACGACCCTTTGCACCTTCTTTTTATCATCTGGGAGGTACCCATCCGCCAGCCATCTTACCAGCGATTTCATCCAACTGCCTTGCCATTGCACAGGGAATACCAACTCCCCTAATGTTAAGGGGGTCTTATGTATAACCAAAGGTATATTTTTCAAATATTTCACCTGTTAGACCTATATGCCTTATAACTCATTTGTAAATGTAAAAATTGAATCCCAATGGCAATAAAATATATATTTTATTTAAATGAATCCCACATTCAATTATATTTATATATATGTTCCATTAGCATTTTGTATCAGAATCTATTCTTAAAGAGTTAAGAATATGAGTGACAGGTTCTTGTTATCATAATTCTATAAAATATGTTTGTGGTCATAGAATTATTAATTGGGACATCGATAATTCAGAAGACCATCACCGTTGTTGTCATTCATTATAAGCATGTGATACTTATGGTAATGGAGGTAGTGAGCCTCTTGTTACAGAAATGGGATGTTGTGACCACATGTGGACTCTCATGTGATGACTAAGTTGAATAGGTGACGTTACACGATGAATACATGGGTTTTACCATAGTCAATATTTAATCGTCTAGGTCATAGTTGTGCATATAATCCTTTGACTTGAGGTGGAATTTATCTAATGTATTGGTGGGTGCAGTTTGCTACTGCTTACATACTTCTACTAACCACATGGGGGTATATGGCATCTGGTCACTGTACCTAGTAGTATATTGAGATAAATGTTCTCAAAAAGAGAATTCATTAGCTTGGGTAAACAAAGAAGCATCCTATGACTTATAGTTCTCCTTGATATGAAATCCTCGTCCAAGGTGGAAAAGATTCACTAAAAAGTATTTATAGTAGGAATCGAGAATATCGAGGACTAGAACTTAGACATAGTCATATAATCAAAAAATATAGAGTTTGACGATTTCATGACTCTAGCTAAGATCGAGAATCCATAATGAAGGGACTTAAATGCATCGTAACTATGTCCTTTGGTCCATGTTTATATGTTCATTGACTAAGTCTTCAATATTCATTCCTATTTAGGTAGTCGCGATATGTTTGCTAGACGTCACTCACGACTTAAGAAACTATGTATTAGATGGGATTCTATACATAGATATAGGAAAAGAGTTTTCCTATCTCATTGCTATTTATGACATGAACCTAGTGATTCACAAACAGAAAAGTATAGTGCAAGTATTGTGTAAAGATATTATAATTAATATCCGAT
>CAOJBK014985949.1:0-15589 GCA_948294925.1 Codiaeum variegatum
TAACTTTTGAAGAGACCTATTATTCTTTTCAATCTATCTCATATATTTGAATTTTAAGAATATAAGTGATTTCTCCTATGTTTTATAGAGAAAATTTGGGATAAACAGTCTTTCACATTTAATGAGCATGGTAAGGTTTTATCAGTTAATAAATGTCATCCATATTTAGTACAAGTGAAGTGAACTCTCACTAATCTTCTTGTACACTTAGATTCATCTATGTCCTTGATGAAATCAAACTATTTGATTACCTCATCAAAACAACGAATCTAGTTCCTCAAAATTTGCTTAAGACCATAAAAGGATCTCTTAAGCTTGGACACTTTGGAACTTTCTTTAGTTTCTAAAACTTTAAATGGTTCTAAGAAAATGTTTTTCTTAATATCCATCAAGAAAAGCGATATTGACATCCCTATGTCAAATCTTATAATCATAGTGTGCGGTAATTGCTAATAAAATTATGATGGATCTAAGCATAGCTTTGGAAAGTAGTTCTCCTAATGGTGAACCTTTTTCCATATAGCAAAACATTTTATCTATAAACTTTGCTTTAAACATCACCATATTTTAGTCTGCGCTAATCTTTCACTTGAAATTCCATTTGTCCTATGGGTATGGTACCCTACATGGATTTACAAGTTTACAGACTTGGTTTGCATACGTGGAATCCATTTAAATTTCATAGCTTTTACTATTTTGAAGAATTTATATCTCATATAGTTTCCTCAATTATAGTAGGGTGCTAATCTCAATAAAGAAATTGACAAAACTTACATAGTTCATGTTTAAATGCACCATATCTCATAGGGTACGATCTCACTTTCAGACATACCATTTGGACAATGACATTCCTAAAGGAATTATTTATAATATTATGCCATTTTACTTTAGGAAGTGTCTAAAATCCATTCTAAAGTATTTACTCCCTCGATGTCATTGATAGTTTTAATACATTTTTCACATTTGTTTTTCAATTTCATTCATAAATCATTTGAACTCTTCAAACAAATCATGTCTATATTTCATCAAATAAACATACTTTAATCTGAAAAGATCATCTATAAATGAGATGAAACATAGATACCCTCCTTAATACATTTCTCTAAATGGACCACATACATCTCATGTATGAATACCAAAATTTATTTAATTCTTCCACTTTGTCCAACAAAGGGTGATCTAGTCACTTTTGCCTTTCATACAAGATTCACAAGTTAGAGTAGGTTCACTTCCTAAAGGGTTTAGGATTCCCATGTTCTCCAACTTTAGAATCTTACCTTTGGTTAAATGACCTAGTCTAAGATGCTAAATTAATTTTTGAATTAGAAATAGGTTTTGATCATGGCATCAATATTACTTAATCTTAGTGAATTTTTGTTGTTTCCATTATCTAATAATAGAAACCATTAATCATGACCCATGCCAATAACTCTATTATAATAATAAAGACCTATTTCTTAAAATATGAGTTCACAACTCATACTAGTCATACTAGGTTTAGAAATAATGTTTTAATGACCTTAGGTGCATATAAAATTTTTTCAACAAAATATGATGTCTTATATCAATGGGGTTCAGTCCAATAGCCTTGACACAACTTGTTCCATTAATTGGATTACCTTCCTTTTCTCTAAACTTTTATTGTTTGCCCTTACCTTGCACAAGGTTTATGCAAGCAATAAATGAAATACATGGCATTTTAAAAGTAGAACGGTTGATAAATATACCTTCTCAAGGTTTATCAATCTCTTGTTCTTCCTATTTCCCTTAAAGTGTTTTAAATACTTATGATAACTCACTTCTAATGTCTAATGTAATGGAAACACTTTCCTTTGCTATATGATAACCTTCCTTTGTAGATTTCTTTATCCATACTTATCTCATAAGTTAGAATAAATTGTAGATTCTCAATCAATCCACATTGTTAGGTCCCATGAGTTTTTATTCGTATGTTATGCTCATTTATGGACAAGATTCATCATATAATCAAATTATTTGTAGAAAATAATAAGATTGTTTTATTTTATATGGAACATAAATCTACTATCCTGATTTGGTCTTTAATCAAATAGTACTCCCATTAACTTAGCGAATCCTACACTTCCAAATAGGAAATAGAGATTCCATTGGGGTGAATCTCTAGTGGGTTGATTGAAATCTTGCAAGGGAATAAATATTGTTCATCAATAGCCACAAGCTACACATTGTCTTTCTAGGGATTAATTTCTTACAAGTGAACAACTCTTGTTCATCACATCTCATGTGAGATTCAATCTATTTGGCTCATAATACTTCCAACCTCAGGTACACATTATCCTTCTTTTCCTTTCACATTAGTTAAGTAAATCACATTGGACCAACAAGTATAGAGATTTAAACATTATATGGCTCATGTACTAATTGTCATTCTTGACATACAATGTATCTTATGCTTGCAACATCTCATGGTATACTATGATATTAAGGAAATACTTTCCAAGAATCATTGCACTAATGGAGAGCCATAACTTAATATTTAACTTTGGAAGATTTCTTGGGCCTTATTAATTTAGGTCTCACTTTGTAAATTATCCATTTTACATACATCTCATGCATCATATATATCTTAAATATGTTAATAAAATGGACAACTATATATATGTATGATCATGGACTTAAGGAATCAATTTCTAGCCATAAGGAATGAGTACTGATTTTAAGTTATCAAATTACAAAATTCAAAGATTACACCTAATTCATGCTCCCACTAGGCATCTTCATGAGTTGAACCTTCTTTTACTCTGGTATCTCCACATCTCATGTGTACATAAGTATCCTTGGCATACTAAGGCAAGATTATAAAAAAAAGATAGCTCGCAGACTCAATGAATTTGAAATTACCCTAAACTAGTAATTAACACTTAATTACAAAAAAAAAAAAAAGAAATGCCTTTAAAGGGGAAAATCTAGGGAAAGAAACTATGGGATATGGGGTAGAAGAGGCCTAGAAAGGGATAACTAACCTAAATTTGGGTAGGCACCCTTTGATTTCAATAACCTTATAGCCATGTAGGGGATGTATAGGGCTTATATAGATTTACAAAAGTAGATGGCTTAGTTGAGGCAATAAGTTCAACATGTCTCCCAATTACATGCTCGATCTACGTTCAGATCCCCTCGATAGAGCCATAAGATTAGCCCTAAAGTTATCTTAGTGACAGGTTTAAAAGGGTTGAACATGTACCTATGTTGGATGAAGCTCGAGTGATGGGTGTGATCTTATGGAACAGGGGAAATTCTCTGCTTATGGTCGAAGATGAAGCTAAGAATTCTAGTGGGAACCCTGTCCTGAAGAATGAGCTAACCAAGCTAGTTAAGGGTGTAATGGAAATGCTGGGAACAAAAGGAAAAGTCTTCAACCTTGACCTTCATAAAGATTCACCTTTAGTAGAATCTATTCTGATGAAGGATTACATACTAAGGTTTAAAAAGCCAACACCTTGACAACTATAAGGGTAAGACTTATCCTAGGAATCATGTGAACAAGTTTAGAATGGAGATCCATTCACAGTCATTCCAAGATCATGTGTTATGCAAACCCTTCCCTACCACATTGGATGGAGTGGCATAGGGCTGGTTCCAGTCTCTGCCATCTTTCTCGATCAACTATTTTAAGCACCTCTCTAATGCATTTTGGATAATATTTTTAGCTTTGCGAGCTAAACCAAATCTTTCAATAGGCATGCTCACTGTAAGGTAAAAGGTAAATGAGAGCTTAGGGAACTTTATTGACAGGTTCAATAGAGAGGTCAATAAAATATCAAACTTATAGTTTAACATTGCATATCTTGCCTTACTTAGTGGTACATAAGCAAGAACCTGCACTTAGAGCCTTTGGCCAACCGGCCCAAGAGACTTATGCAAGTGATGGAAATAATAGAACAACGGTAAGATGGGAGGATGGGTTTATAGAACTTGAAGGATCGGGTAAATACCTAAATCTTATATTATCAAAAGCTGAAGAAAAGGAGGACGAGGTAAGAAGAAGCAGCAGTAGTAGTAGAAAAAATATTAATGATCGATGAGGAAGGAGGTACAAAAATGGGAAATATCATTCTTACATACCCCTAGCATCTTCAAAGAGGGAGCTCCTATTGCAGATAAAGAAGAGTGGAGAGGAGGTAAAATGCCCACCCCCTCCCCCCCAAAGATGAGCAATTCATCCAAATCTAGGAGGGATACTAATAAAAACTGTGAATTTCACCAAGATAAAGGGCATGACATAGAGGATTGTAGGCACCTAAAAGAGGAAATTAAAAAGTTATTTTAGAAGAGAGTCCCTAAGATGATTTGTCATGTCATAAAAATAAGTGGCTCTAATCATACATAGAGTGAGCCAACAAGGGATGCAAGATGGGAGGAGTGAAGGAAAGATCATTCCAGAAAAATAGAGAGGTAGGTAGCACAAGACACATACACCATCCTTGGAGGAAGCTAAGGCATGGACAGTTTTACCCAAAGGAAGAGGGTAGCTAGAAAAGTATGTTCAATTATGTAAAAGGGTGGATCTCAACCTCAACCTTCTTCCAAGCCAGCTACTTAGTGCATAATATCTTTTTTAGAGGAAGATGGAAAGCATGTGATTCACCCTAAAAATGATGGCTTAGTCATCCAGTGCTTCATCCATAATTACAAAGTCAAGAGGATTATGGTAGATGATGGAAGCTTAGTGAACATGATCACTATAGATGTATTCCATAAACTAATGCTAAACTTAAAAGACATGAAACCAGTAGCCACTTCCCTAAGTACAAATTGGCAACCATCAAGTAAGGATGGAGGGATCCGTTTGGCTGGACTTCAAGTTGGAGGATGAAGAGTTCTCGAGGGAGGTCAATGTTAAGTTTATGGTAGTAGGCATCACCTTTCCATAAGATATTTTACTAAGATGGCCCTTTTTACATACAATGGGTGCCATTCATAGTGTCTATCATTTAATTTTAAAGATCCTTATGACAAGAGGACTTGATGTGACCAAAGGATGTTAAGAGACTGCACGATAGACATAATTGAACACCTTAATAGTGGTATACCAAATAGCACACCTGATCTAGAAGAAGTTGTAGCTTGTCTTGTGTTTCTAGAGCCTAAGGAAGAAGTGTCATAACTAATCATAATAAGGGGGGAGGTGAAAGTATGAGATGAGATAGACTCCTAGGTCAGGCAAGCAATTATCACTACATTGAAAGAAAACCTAGATGATTTCTCTTATGATACGGGTGACTAGATATGTGCAGACTCTACTGTCATTGTTCATAGATTAAATGTTTACAACTCAATTAAACTAGTGTCCCAAAAAAAAGAGAGAGAAAGTATTCATTAGAAAAGCAAGAGGTTATAGCTAGAGAATGTAGAAATTGTTGGGAATAGGAGTTATAAGAGAAGTTAATTACCTTGAGTAGCTCACTAATGTTGTTCTTATAAAGAATCCTAATGGGTCATACTAAATGTGTATAGACTTTAAGACCTAAATAAGGCATGTTCTGAAGACACCTATTCAATGCTTAACATAAAGAGTTGGTCAACTCGATAGCAGGACAAAAAATCTACTCATTTGTTGATACTAAGTCAGAATATCACCAAATATATATGCATCTAAGAGACGAGGAGAAGACTTAATTCATGACTGACTAAGGCACCTATTGCTATAGGATGATGCCTTTTGGGCCAAAAAATACTAAGGCAATGTACCAAAGGATGGTGAATTCTTATTCAAGGATGAAATTAGGAAGACAATAGAATTAAATATGGATAACATGATCTTCAAAAGTAAGAAGGAAATATATCACCCCCAAGACTTTGATTTGGTGGATTGGATCCTATAAAATACAATTTAAAGCTCAACCCTAAAAATTATGCATTTGGGATCCTATTGGGAAATTCCTAGGATTTATAGTCTCACAAAGGGAGATAAAGGAAAACCCTAAGAAAATAAAGGAAATTCTAGAGATGAATCCCCCAAAATATTCCTCAAAGTCCCTCATCAGATTGTCACCAAATATGTAGTTATGCTATAGTTCATTATTTCTAACAATCGGGATGAGCATGAGCACTTGATAAATGGAATAAAACTAGATAAGAAGGTCAAGTTGGAACACCTCATCATCTATTGTGCCTCTCAGTTTACAGTGAACAAAGTGTAGGGCAATTTCAATGTTAGAAAAGAAGAACTGGCCCCTTAGGTGGAAATTGCTAAAGGGTTGATGCAGGAAGGATGGAAAATCATATAGGTCCTTCGAAAAGAAACAATTAAAGCCCAGAAGATTTCTAGCAGCACAAGGAAGGGTGAATGGCCTGAAGAACATAAAGATAGCCATACAAAAAGCACCTACGCTATAAGGTTTGTCTATTTCAGACCTCACCGTTATTTCCAAGTTAAACCTATTTCACTGCCTAATAGAAATTTAAGGTTTATTTAATTCTAATTTCCCTTTTAGTCGAGGTGGTTTGTCTTTGACAAGAACCTATTCATTGCCTTAATGAAATTTAAAGTTTATTTATTTTGACTTCACCTTTAATTGAGATGGTCTTTTCAAGAAAAACATATTTCACTACCTTAGTGAAATTTGCAGTTTATTTGATTATGTGTTTCTTCAAGGGAAATATATTAACTATTTTAGTGAAATTCATGGGTTTTTCCTTAAATCCTAACCTACCTTTTAGGTGAGGTTGTTTGATTATGATGCAAAAAAACTTGTTCACTACAAAGTATACTATCCAAAAGTGACCACAAGGATATGGGCTATTGTAGTTTTGATGGAGCAACCAAGGACATATCCCTTTAGAATCGCTATTGGTTATCTATTTGTTTCGATTTTATGCAATTAAGGTAAAGTAAAATTGATTTTGAAATAGAAAATGACAATTAAACTAAAAATAGGAAACTAAAATACAATGGGAATGACATAGAATGTAAATGTCTAGAGATTCATAATCCATAAAGTCAATTGTCTATGATATTGAAATTAGGTCAATCAATAATGCATTAATAATCAATTTTTGATAAACTCATTCACTAGAACTTATCCTATTAGCAATCACATTCATTGAGATAATCTAGCAAAAACATAAAGTAATAACCAAATTTAATCCTAAAACTTATATTTCTAATTCGTAGTAAGATCTTAATTGAATGGGCCCCGGGTTTGGACTTCAACTCTTGTTTCATCATCCCCTTAAAAAAAATTGGTGACTAAGCAACTGTTATTAATCAAACAATCAATTTAATCATGCAACTTATAGGCATAATCTAAATACCTAATAACAAATTTCATATCATGACTTATTTCATAGAAATCTATAGAGAAAGGAAATTTAGCTCATGATTAGGAAATTAATCATCAAAATTTCATTAATAATCAAAGAATTCATGTTTGATCTCTCAATACAAAAATCCAATTGAAAAATAAACAATATAGATGAGAAATAAACCTTAGAATATTTTAGTAGAAAATTTCTCAATCTCTTGAAGATTTCAGCAAAAATATTCTTTAATAAGCTAAATCTATGAAAGAAAGCCTAAATCTAAGGAAATCTAGTGGACATTGAAGAAAATTCATTCAAACCCTTAAAAGGTAAAGATCTAGGTTTAAAACATTTTTGCAGGTCTTAAACATAAAACAAACATAGCAAAATAATGCTAATTATATTGTTAGACTCGACTGATTTGCATGGGCTAAATAGACATGTACAACCATGTGCAAACCAGTTTCACCTGTGTAGATGCTTATCTTCAGCTCAGAAAGACGCATAACCAAAACATCTCTGCACAGCTAAAATGGTGATTTGCACGGCTTGTGTAAAAGTTGAATTTCTAGGCAGAGAAACACATAGATTGGACACCTTATGCATAGGTAAAGGCCATTTTGCATGACCCATGCATATGCCTTGAGACTTGAATTATTTCAAAAAATTTTATATTGTTCTTGTTCGCTCGGGAATCTCCTTCTTTGCTTTAAAAACATTAAATTTGTATAGATTCCTGAATTCGACTGAAAAACACTAAATAAACGTATTAAATGCAATTTTTGGTGTACCTAAATATGAGGGAAAATATATAAAATTACACACTGAACAACTGCCTCACACTTTGATTTTTGCTTGTCCTCAAGCAAACAAAACCTCAACAATGTATTGATAAATGAACTTTCTCAATTCAAGTCACATAAAATCAAATTTCTGACAACTGTTCATACAAATCAAGATTAAACTTTCTTCATTAGATAGCTAAACACCAACTCAGAAATCCATTTCAAAAAGTTCACTGATATTATAGCATCTTTAAATATCAAAATTAAAGCTAAAAAATTAAGCACACTTTTCCAATGAAACACAATTTAAACAAGGCAAGTTACAAATTTTCATATTTTGGAACCAACTCAACCCTATTGAAAATAACATACATGTCATACAATTTTTATTTTTAAGCTCATGCACTTTTTTTTTTCTCCTTTTCTTTTTATTATTTCAAGCAACCCGACTTTACTGACTACGTCACTAGCCTTTTGATGAAGAGGTAAAAACTTTATGGTACAAACCTCCAGTTACTTAGATAGTAACAAATGTCAGCCGGCCAATAGCACTATTCATTCCATAGATTTATTCTATTTTGCTCAAAATGAGAACCAATGAAGTAGGGACATTATCTTCAAAACTCTTTACTCATTTTTGTGCATTTATATTTACATTCCAGGCATGCTATTTCAAAAAGGTAAAGTTAAATTCCTAAGAATACTATAGATGTCCTACCAAAATTCAAATCATGCAACATCAAAATAAAAAATGCTAAAAATTTAACTATAATTTTAAATTTTAGTTATGCGGTCCTTCCAAAGAAACTTTTTACTCAAGATTACCTAATCCAAAATTTAGCCACTAATCAAGAAAATCAAAACAAAAACCTATATGAAAAATTGATATCGAAAAATTTTTGACAAAAAATATGACTAAAAAGAGATTGTAACCTATTAATACATTTCCAACACTTGTTTTTGCTTGAGTTCGACATGCATTCATCTAAGGAAATACAAAATAAAACATTCAAGCACAAGCAATCCCACCCATACTTATTTTACACATTGTCCCCAATGTGTTGAAATGGATAACAAAGAACAAAAGAGAAGGAAATAGAACATTGCCCTGAATTGAAGATTTCTGGCTAAGTGGCTCAGAGTTCAAGCCAGACAATATCATTATATTACCATACAAAAAGTAAATCACAAAGAAAACATTAAAGAAATACAGTTATCCAAACATAAAAAAAACAAAACACACAAAAAAACCAAAAAGAAAATAATATCCAAAGTACAAAATCCAACATAAAAAATAAAGTTAAATTAGTCAAGAGATAATAAGCCCTCACTTTCCCACTACATCACCATCATCGGAGGAAATCTCCTCTACATCATCATCTTCAGACTCATCCTGTTTGAAACCAGTCTTAGACTCTAATTTTTCAGACTGATTAGCCTCCTCAAACTAGGAATCAAAAAATTTCTTGTACTGTCTGTTGGAGTTGGGAGGTGGCCTCTATGGAGTGTAGCCCCTCTGTCTCCAATACTCCATCATAAAACTGGTAGTCCACTCCTGGTAGTCCTAAAGCCTCCTAAGCAGATGGATGATCTATTTCTTATTCTACGCCATGTTATACTCATTGCTTAGAATCTGCTAAACTGTTTCTCAAATGGACTAGCATTCCTTTTGCCTTTTGCTTGCTTGTGTAATCATCCCCCCTCCAAACTCCTCTAATCAATAAAGTCAAACTCCAAACAAGCTAAAAAGGATAAAGGGTAAAAGGGAGGTACAGATGTAGATGGATCGACACTAGTGGAAGGATCGGCTGCTAAACTGGGTGGCACTATAGAAATAGAGGGTGCAGCTGATGATGGTGGAATAAGAGGCATTGAAGTAGGAGATGGTGGGACCTCTATTGGAGTGTCATACTGAAATACAGTGGGGTGGCTCGACACCGAGAGTTATCCAACTATAGTCCAAATTCTTGAAAGTTTGCACATATATGAACTTTGGAGGACCATCTCCGGTCATAGAAGGTATCCAAGACACCTAACTAACGAGCTAGGTGTGTAATATAAGATCCTCCAACTAAATATCTAGAATCTTTCCTCCAAGACTATTTATTAAATAGCTTCAGCAAAATATAGGCTACATTGCACCTAACTCCCTCCTTCTGTAACTAGAGCAAAATAAGTCAGTGGACTACATATGGCCAATGCTGTTGTGCCATGTTATGGTTGTATGGGCAAAAAGGTGGTGCATGACATGCATATTGAAATTTGTGTAGCACGTGGCCTTTCTCCTACCCGAATGCCATCTACCTCCTCTTAAGGCATACCTAGCCCAAATTTCTTCTGCTAAGTTGGCCGAGATAAATTTTGTGATTTCTCAGCTGTGCTCTCGATAGTAAAACTCATCCTCAATTTAGAGTCCAAAGTGCCTTTCGAAGTCGTTGATGCTCATATAGAATTATTGACCTACAAGGCAGAAATCAACCTATTTGTTCTAATCATACTTCTTCCCTTCATACTTGAATGTGAAATAAAACTCATATGTGAGCTCTCTCTAAGCCAACTCACCAACAGTGAATAGATTCTTCCATC
Organism: Codiaeum variegatum; assembly: GCA_948294925.1. Taxonomy (NCBI): domain Eukaryota; kingdom Viridiplantae; phylum Streptophyta; class Magnoliopsida; order Malpighiales; family Euphorbiaceae; genus Codiaeum; species Codiaeum variegatum. The sequence goes on from CAOJBK014985949.1 coordinate 10,656, forward strand.
CCGGTTGTGTAACCATGCACCGGAGCTCCTCTTCTAAAACCGTTCCTTGAATACTCACACAATTTATGATCCAATGTGGCATAAATGACTTATTCGCCAAAGCCAAAAGCCTAGTCTTGGTCGCGCTATCATCAAATCGCTTGTCTTTAGGGGCTTGAATCTTCCCTCTTTAGGGGCCAGGGGAGGAATGGCTAGAGGTTGAGTGGTCCAGGCTTATGTCTTGCCCTTGTCTTTAGCTAGAACCTTGGCTTTGCCGTTTCCCTTATCCATGTGTAAAATAGAATGAGAAAAACAAACCCAAGCCACATAATGCCAAGTGATATACAAATGTTAGTTCATAAACACAATAATCATTTACTCTCAAATGGACCAACAAAGCGAGCCAAACTAAGTGTGAATGCCCAAATTCGGTAGGAAATAATAAAAAATAACAATTAAGTTCAACAAATAAAACACTCAACAAAGTGTAAAAAAATCATTGGCTCATTTCAATGAGCACTTGTTGTGTGCATTATATAATTAGTGTTTATGAAATAATTTGGCGTACCCTTCACCCCAAAATCATCAAACAATCATAATATAATCATCAAAATTCCAAAACAGGCATAATCAAATCAAATCTAAGTATCAATAATCCTAAACCTAAACTTAGGGTTCATTCAATCAATATTAAAAATTTTAACTTAACTACCCGTGCATTTTGGTGATGAACCATGCAAAAAGCCATTTGTTAGTCTAGTAGGATGTATGGACTAACATGACTTTTGCACGGGTCGTACAAAACAATGGCTTTCTTGTGCAAAATGCTAGATTGAGGGTAGTGAGAGTCACTACCATAAATCTATTTTACACTATCAAATACTTCATTTACATGCATTGTGTAAATGATTTATACCCAAAGCCATACAATTACCAATTTGAGTGCCATAAACCAATTTTCATTCTCAAAGACATGTACTTACACACAAAACATTCCAAGCACATTATCTTTTAACAAAAAAATAATAAAGCACAAAAACAACAAAGAAAATTAAAAAGAAAACAATATAACTGGTGGGTTACCTCCCACCCGATGCTTCTTTAATGTCGTCTTAGCTAGATGTTGAGGTAAGATTAACCTACCTCAGAAGAGTTAAATTTTTCATTATGGAACCCAAATTTGTTAACTTTGAAACAACACATCCCTGGGGTTACATTCCAACAGTCTTTCAAAATTTGTAAGCAAGATTCAACCATAAATTCAGGTAACCATAGTAGATTACCTTTTTCAGTCAAACCTTCCTTCTTTTTTCTTACCTTTCTTACTTGCTTCTTTCTTGCCTTTCTTCCTTCAAATTTTCACCGAAGCTTGGTCCGGTTCATTATCCACCACTAATGAAGGCATAATCTCATCTCGAGGTTTAGCTACCTCTTTTTCCTATACTGCACAACATTTCACAGAATATTGTGAATCATATTTGAATTATCATTTAACGGTTCATGATCAATAATGGTATTATACAAATTTACTTTCTCATTTATGAGTGTGTGCGCATAAACTTTTAGGAGCTGGAAGACAATCTGATCATCATCCACTCTTAGTGTTAATTTGATTACATAAACATCTATGATGGCTTTAGTAGTTGCTAAGAACGTTCTCCCTAAAATTAGTGAGTTCTCACCATGGCCTTCCATTTCCACTACCACAAAATCAACTAGGAAAATAAATTTCCCAAACTTTACCAACACATCTTCAACCATCCCTTAGGGTGAATAATTGATTTATAAGCTAATTGCATCTGAAGATCTATTGGTTTAGGTTCTCCTAAATCTAATTCCTTAAAAACCTTTAGGGGTATGACACTAACACTTGCCCCTAAATCAGCTAATGCTTTATCTATATTCAAGCTACCTAAAGGATAAGGAATAGTAAAACTCTATGGATCTTGAAGCTTCTATGGTAGCTTTGTGATATTCAAGAGCTCTCTTCCGACAACTTTAACATGGATACCTCTTCTCATTTCTCCTTCTTCTCAAGCAATTCCTCTAAGATTTTTACATACTTTGGCACCTGCATCAAATAATTGACCGAAGGCAAATTTATATGTAATTACTTAAGAAGAGATAAGAGTTTACCTAACTAGGTGTCCAAAGGCTTTTACACAAGCCTTGAAAGAAAAGGAATGAGAGGTCCATATTTAGATGGATGTCTATGTCTATGCACTCCCCTTTCTTATTCGTCTCTCTAACATTCTCAACAACAACTTCTGCCACTACCCCTTTTCTCTGATTCTCTTCAATATCAATGACGATAGCAACCTTAGCTTGCTTAGGTTGGCTTGGTAATTTACCTCTTTGATTAGCTTGCAATTAAGTTGCAACCTTGCCAACATGAATTTCTATTCTCTTCATTTATGCTTTGAGGGAATAAAACCTCTATTATTGGCCTCTTGATTTTTAGTAGTAGCTTAAACAAAAGAGTTCAAGCTATCCTCCATGAACATAAGTTGTTGACCAAAATTTGAGGATTATATTTGAGATTATTATCCCCTTTGCATCACTTGGTACTACTATATTGTTACAGTTGTTGTTGCTAGTGATTATTGTTCCTCTACCTAAAGTTTGGATGGTTCCTTCAACCAGGATGGTAATTGTTGGAAAAAGGATCATTCCTCGCCTTTGGTTGGAAACCATTCAAGGTTTTCACCTCTTCAATATCACTGATAAAAAAATCATAACTTCAAGGGAAAACATTAGCACCATGGCAAAAAAGGCCACATACCCTACAAAGCTCTTATTGTTGCACCGATGTATTCCCCTTCATAGCTAATATCTTGACTTAGTGAGACAACTCGACTATTTACATAGCCACATCTTTACCTTGTGCACCATCGTACACTCTCGCTCGCCTTTCTCTTACACTCTTCTGCTAAGAGTTCGCTCCAAGCATCTCATACAAATTGAACGCCTCCTGAGTAGTGATCCCACTCAAAGAACCACCAGTCGTATTATCCACTATGCCTTGGCTCTGATATGTGAACCTATCATAGAAAAGTTGATTGAGTAATTAAAGTGGATAATGGTGGTGAGGACATTACACTTGTAACATCTTGAACCTTTCCTATGCCTCATGGAAAGGCTCTACTTCAATTTGTGAGAAGGTTGCAATCTTCATCCTAAGTTCAGCCGTATTTTTATAAGAGTAAGACTTGCCCATGAATTTATCATATGCCTCCTCCCATGTTGTGAGGGAATTAGAAAGGAGGCTTATTAACCATGTCTTAGCAGCATCCTTGAGGGTGTAGGGAAAACACCTCATCTTAAGCTAATCTTCAATCAAACCTTACAATGGAATGGTCTGAATGATAGAATAGAAGTCTTGGATGAATTTCAGAGGTCTTCATTAGCCAGACCATAGAAGGACGATAGCATATTTTAATGAATTGGCTTGATTTCATAGTTTCTTAATGTTGCGTCCAATATAATGAAAGAAGTTGTCGTGTTTATGACCAGTTTGGCAAATTCCTTCATTAATCTCCTTTTGTCCCCTATGTTTCTAGGACGATCAATAATCTGATCCTAGCGGCCTAAGTTATCTTAATACTCAATTCCCTCTTCCCTCTAATCTTTCGATGGGATAACAATATCTGCTGGATACTCCATGTTTTTCAGCCTTCTATCCTCCACTCCTATCATGTGAACGTTATCAACAAAATGAAGAATCTCTCCATTAAGAGATCTTCTCCCTTACATAAACTCTTAAAAGAAATAATGATTAAAACACCAAAATAAAACACAAATATTCATAAAGAGATAAATAAACAATGCTTTGTAAGTTCTCCAACAACGGCGCCAAAATCTTGTTTGCTACAAAGTATACTATCTAAAAGTGACCGTAAGTATACGGGCTATTGTACTATTAATGGAGCAGCCAAGGTCATATCCTTTGTGGAATTGCTTTTGGTAATCTATTTGCTTTGAGTTTATGTAATTAAAGTAAAATAAAATTGATTTTGGAATAGAAAATAACCGTTAAATGGAAAATAAGAAACTGAAATGTAATGGGAATGCAATAGAATGAAAACATCTAGAGATTCATAATCCATAAGTCAATCATCTATGATATTGAAATTAAGTCAATAAATTATGCCTCAATATTCAATTTATGATAAACTCATTCACTAGAACTTATCCTATTAGCAATCATATTCATAGAGATAATCCAGCAAAAACATAATTCAATAACTAGATTTAATCTTAAAGCTCATATTTTTAATTTGTGTTATGATTTTAATTGAAAGGGTTTCAAGTTTGGATTTCAACTCTCGTTCTATTACCTAAACTCTTAAACAAATGAATTGGTAATCAAGTAATTGTTATTGATCAAACAATCAAGAAAATTATAGGCATAATCAAAAGACCCAATAACAAATCTCATATCATGAATTATTTCAAACAAATCCCTAGACAAAGGAAATTTAGCTCATGAGTAGGAAATTAAACATCAAAATATCATTAATAATCAAAGAATTCATGTTTGATCTCTCAATATAGTAACCTTAGAGAATTTCATAATAAAATTCCTCAATCTCTTGAAGATTCCAGCAAAAGTACTCTTCAATAAGCTAAATCTATGAAAGAAAACTTAAATAGAAGGAAATCTAGTGGAAAAATTGAAAAAAAATCGCCATAACCCTTAAAGATTTAGGTTTAAAACCTTTTTAAACATCTAGAATATCCAAAGACAGAGCAAAATAATGATATTTATATTTTCAAACTCGACTAGTTTGCACAGGCTAAACAGTTATGCACAACCCCATGTAAGCCAGTTTCACCAGCGTAGATGCTTATCCTCATCTTAGAGAGACACACTGCCAAAACAGCTCTGCACAACCAATATGGTGATTTACATAGCCCGTACAGAAGCTGAATTTCTAGGCAGAGAAACACACGGG
>CAOJBK014987179.1:0-11017 GCA_948294925.1 Codiaeum variegatum
TTTTTATTGATATTAGTATGTGCAATGGAGAAGAGGATAGAGGCATGCTTAATCTAGGTGCTAGGATAATTTTAATGCCTTATGCCTTATTTTTCCAAATGAATTTGGGTGAGTTAAAACCTACTATAATGTGCTTGTAATTAGCTAATATGTCATTGAGATTCCCTAGAGGAATCATTGAGGATATGCTAGTACAAGTTAGGGGATAAATTGTGCCTATTGACTTCGTAGTGCTTGAAATGGGTGATGGCTTGACAAATAGGTCTGAATTGCATATCTTATTGGGTAGACCATTTATGGCAACCATAAACACTATAATATATGTTAAAAATGGAAAGTTAACCATGTTTTTTTGGGAAAAATGGTACTATTTTCCATTTTGAACAATCTCACACATTATAGCACTACACTTATTGAGAACACACTTGTTTAGGATTTTTGTTTTATTGATTGCATTGAATATGCTATGTATGATCTTTTTGTGCAAGATATGTTTGATGATAAGCTTGAATTTGCACTTTCACTTGAGGATGAAACTGACATTTTAGTTCCTAAAATTGTAAGTTATTTAAAGAATTTGAATGAGAGGGATTTAGTTGAGGAGAGTGAGAATAAAACTTTAGAGCTTCCTTTAATCCAAAATGTGGAGAAGGAACCTTCTCAAAATTTGGAGCTTAAAGAGCTCTTGAAGCATCTAAAGTGTGTTTTTATTGGTGAGGGAGAGATTTTCCAGTGATTATCTCTTCGACATTTACTGACGAGTAAGAAAAGGGAGTAGTTGTTTTGCTCAAAAGGCTCAAATAAGCTATTAGTTAGGGTTTGAGTGACATTAGATGTAATAGCCCTTCTATATACATGCATAGAATAATTTTAAAAGAATGTTCTAAGCCTAAGAAGGATATGCAAAAAAGGTTGAACCCAACCATGAGTGAGGTAGTGAAGAAAGAGGTTCTTAAGTTATTGAACGAGGGGGACATTTACCCCATTGCTGACATTGAGTGGGATAGTCCCATTCATGTGGTTCCTAAGAAGATAAGAATCACAGTTGTCAAGAATGACAAGAATGAGTTGTCCCCCATAAGGATAGTAACGGGGTGGTAAATGTGTATAGATTATAGAAAGTTGAATAATGCCACCAAAAAGGGTCACTTTCCTTTACCGTTCATCGATCAGATGTTAGATAAGCTAGCTAGTCATGCATATTATTATTTTTTGGATGGTCTTTAAGGTTATTATCAAGTGGCCATTGCACTAGAGGATTAAGCCAAGACGACTTTCACATGTCCTTTTAGGACATTTGCTTTTTGAAGGAAGCCATTTGGCTTATGCAATGCTCTAGCGAGATGCAGGATGTTAGTCTTTTCTAACATGATTGATGACTAGATTGAGGTATTTATGGATGACATTTATGTCTTTGGTAATTCTTTTAATGATTGCCTTAATAAATCTGATGTGATGCTTAAAAGATGTATTGAGAGCAATCTCACCCTTAGTTGGGAGAAAATTCATTTCATTATTGATCATGGAATTTTTTATGTCATATTATGTCTAGAAAGGGTATAGAGCTTCACAAGGCTAAGATTGATTTAATTGCTAACTTGCCCCTTCCTACATCTGTAAAAGGGGTAAGGATTTTTTAAGGGCATGCTAGTTTCTATAGGAGATTCATTAAGGATTTCTCCAAAGTTAGCCAACTGTTGTGTAGGCTATTAGGGAAAGATGTCCCTTTTGAGTTTGAACATAAATGCATGGAAGCCTTCCATACCCTTAAGGTAAAATTTACCAATGTTCATATAATTATTACCTCTGATTAGTCTTTACCATTCAAATTGATATATGATGCATCTAATTATGCATTGGGGGATATTTTAGGCCAAAGGCAGAAGTCCTTAAGAGCATATACTATGCCTATTTAACCCTTACTGGCCCTCAATTGAACTACACAACAACTAAAAAAGAAATGATTAATGTTGTTTTTGCATTAGACAAATTTAAGGCATATTTAGTTGGCTTTAAATTATAGTGCATACTGATCATTCTATTCTAATGTATCTTTTGACGAAATAACATGTGAAAACTCATTTGGTTCAGTTGGTATTACTCTTATGAGAATTTGATTGTGAAATACATGGTAAGAATGGTAGTGAAAACATTGTTGCTAATCATTTGTCTAGATTACCCTCCTTATCCAAAGATGAACTTGATTTGAGTAACCCCACTAAGGATTTATAAGCATTTCCAGATGAACAATTATTTACGGTATCACAAACCCCATGGTTTATTGATATTGCTAATTATCATACATGTGGTATTATATAGACTGACATGTCATTTTAGGAAAAGAAACCACTACTTCATGTCTGTAAATTTTATTTTTGGAATGAGCCTTATTTGTTTAGGATTTGCAAAGATGAAATCATCCGTCAGTGTGTTCCAGAGGAGGAACAAGTAAGTGTTTTAGAATTTTTCCATGATCTTCATTGTGGTGGACACTTTAGAGGCAAGAAAATAGCTATGAAAGTCCTCAAAAGTGGCTTGTATGAGCCTACCCTTTTCAAAGATGAACATGTTTATTACAAGCAATGTGATCAATGTCAAAGGGTAGGTAATATTGGTAAGAGGAATGAGATGTCCTTAACTAATTTTTGTTATTGTTGAAATTTTTTAGGTTTAGGGCATCGATTTCATCGAACCACTTCCCATCTCTTATGGATTTCAATATAATTTGGTTATTGTTGACTATGTTTCGAATTGGGTGGAAGCAATTCCTACCTGTACTAACAATTTTAGTGTTACGGTGAATTTTGTGGAAGGTTTTATTCATAATAGGTATGGCATGCCACGAATGATCCTTAATTATGGGGGAGCCACTTTTACAACAAGCTTTGTAAGTAGCTAATGCAAAAACATAGAGCCAAGCATAAAGTGGCTAATCCATATCATCCTCAGACATTGGGATAAGTTGAAACCTTTAATAGGAAATTGAAGGGAATCCTAAAGAAGACGATGAATTCTTCGAGGAAGGAATAGATGCATCGCTTAAATAAGACTCTATGGGTTTATAGAATGGTGTTCAAAACCCCAATTGGCATGAGTCCATTTAGGTTGGCATTTGGTAAAGCATGCCATTTACTGGTTGAATTGGAACATAAAGCTTATTAGGCAATCAAAACCCTTAATTTGGACATGGACAAAGCCAAGGGGAAGAGGATGTTGTAACTCGTGGAGTTTTATGAGCTTTAAAATGAGGCATATGAAATTTTAAGGATCTATAAAGAGAAGACTAAAGATATCCATGATAGAAGGCTAGTTTAAAATCATTTTGAACTAGGTATGAAAGTCTTACTCTCCTATGTTAAATTATTTCATTGAAAACTTAAGTCATGTTGGAGTGGCCCGTTTGAATTGTTCATATCTTTCCTTTGAGAGCTGTTGAAATACTTAACCCTAAGACAAATGAAACATTTAAAGTGAGTAGACATAGGGTTAAGCAATATTACGATGGTTTGGAAGAGTTTAAGGAGATTGAATGCATTTTTCTTCGAGCTCCTTGAGTTCTTTTGTAACATCAAGCTAAGGAGATGTTAATGAAGCACTGGGTAGGATGCAACCCACAGTTTAATTTGTTTACCCACCATTTAATTTTTTTTTCTTATGTCTTTTCTTTTAGGTTTATGTTTTTAATCTTTTTGTCATGAGATAATGCACGTGGTATACGTTGTGTTGTGATTATGCAGGTTTTCTTAAGCAAAAAGTGTTATAATTTAAATACAAAACCTTGTGGTAAGTTTATTTTATAATGTGTGACTCGTGCCTATCTTCAGGGTCATACAAAGTTATGTATGGGTCTTTTGTCACTGTACGAGGATATACAAAATGGCCCTAGGCTCATGCCCCTTCTATTTTAAAAATTCAAAAACTCGCGTTGTTTGTACTAGGCCATTCCAAATAGGTTAATCCCCGTACGTCCCTCTATTCTAAAAATGTCATTTTGGTATGGGGATAAGAAGTTTGTATGAGGTCGTACAACCCAGGTTAGCCCATATGTTTAATGTTTTAAACATGACCCCATGTAAGTTTAAATCATAACTTTCGCATAACATATAAGCACCCATTTTCATCAGAAATGATATAACACCTCCCAAAGCCTACATTTCTCAAATAAAATGCTCTATACTTCCCATTCTTCTTCTTTTCATTATTGTATTATGGATGATCACCATCAAAGTAGATATGTCTAGAAAATCTGAAGTCCCAAACACTGTTCCAATTCTGGAGTTCCAACCTGAGTTGCCAACATATCCTTTATCTAGCTTCTCATTTATTCAATTCATTGAGGCTACTGAATATTTAAAGGAGGTATTCGCTCTAGACTTTGATCCTTACTACAATCCCATAATCAGTAACATCATGAAGCATATGGTTTATTTTTCTTATATGGGCGTTAGCAATAATCAACAAGTGGTTAGGTATTTCAATTAGTTCATGTTCTCCACGCCACCTTTTAGTTTAGGTTATCAACTGACTGATGACAAGTTTACAGAAGAGAAAGCCAAGTCAAGGGAGAGGTCTACCATACTTAAAAAAAGGGGAAGAGTGTGATTACCCCATGAAGCCTTACTTCAGAACCTTGAATGGATACTTTGTGAATTAGGGAGAGATAATTCCTTACTGTGCTTTTCCTAAACCATGGGTCTGCTCTATGATTGGTATCAAGATTCCTGGTTTTTGGGTATTTTCTAATGTGAACCTGCTGCCCGAAGATTGTCAGCCAGTTTACTTCCTGACTCAAGACTGAAGAAAAATATAAAGGCTAGTCTATTTTCTAAGATAGTTGTTCTCTCTATCAAGGTGGAAAGCATCGAACTTCCTACCTTGATCAAGCTAGTCCAAAAGAAGTCTGACAACTAGTCTTCTGAAGCAAGCCTTTTTTAACTAGTTGAGATGAATTCTAAGTCTGAGTTGTCTAAGTCATCTGAGTTAGAGATTGAGTCTAAAACCTCTAGGTCTTTTTATGATATAACTAACCCATAAGGCTCTAATTACCAATTTGATGTAACCATAGACCTTTCTCCTATCATTAAAATAAGCAAATTTTATTATTATAATCTTATCTCATTGTTTTATTTTGATGTTCCAACTGATGAATCCAAAGTTAATAAAATAGAAAATGAGAAATAAATGAAATTAAAGATGCAGTTAAAGAGCCCATTAATACTGGCATGTATGACATTCTTAAAAAATACATTCATTGCATCTGCATGTTCACATAAGAATGCTATATAAGAGACAATCAGAAAGTTTGAGGATTGCTTCGCTTAGAAGTCTAGTGACATGATTGGCATTAATCTTAGCATCATCATCCACAAGATTCCAACCTATCTAGACTACAAGCCTATCTAATAGAAGTTAAGGTATGCGAAAGCATCATGGTTTCTACCAATCAAGGAAGAAGTGGCTAAGAAACTACCACACCGGTTCATAAAACCCATCAGTTATCCATCCTGGTTATCCAAGATAGCCTAAGTACCAAAGAAAGATGGGAAGGTTAAAATATATGTAGACTACCGTGATCCGAACAAAGCTTATCCCAAGGATGATTTTCCTCTACCTCACATTGATCTATTGGTAAATGCATTATTGAGCATAGAAATAGTTTCCTTAAGTGATCTAGTCACCAGATACAATCAGATTCTAGTACATCCTCCTGATAAAGAGAAAAAACCTTCATTAAAGAGTGGGGTATCTACTTCTGCAGAGTGATTCCATTTGGACTTAAGATGTTGGAGCCACCTATTAAAGGATGGTAACTACTATCTATCATAACATGATGCATCAAGATGTAGAAGTGTATGTCGATGACATGGTCATTAAAGACACCACTATTGGACAACATTTACAAGCACTAGAAAAGTTCTTCCTTAGATTTTGCCAGTACAATCTCAAGCTCAACCCAGCTAAATGCATATTTGGAGCCTCGTTTGGAGTGTTCCTTAGTTACATGGTCAGTAAAAAAGGAATTGAGATCGATCCTTCCAAATCCTAAAAAAGCTTTGATATGCCACCTCCTAAAATAGAAAAGGAGATAAGGGGGTACTTAGGCTACCTCCAACACATCAATTGGTTCATTCATTAATTAATAGTTACCTGGGGTCCCATATTTGACTTGTTAAAAAAGAATTCTTTCAAATAGTGGAATGAACAATATCAAGAAGCTTTCGATCATGTCAAGTAATACGTTTTGAATCCGCCAGTTTTATAGCTGCCAACACCTGGCAAACCCCTACTACTTTATCTCACAGTCATTGAAGAAAGCCATGGCAGCTATGCTGGCATAAAATGCTTCTAACTCACAGAAGGAAAATGCCATTTACTATTTGAGTAAGAGAATGCTAGCTTATGAACTCCAATACAGTTATATCGAGAAGCTCTACCTAGCACTGGTTTGAGTATGTCACGAGCTAAGATATTACTTAGGGGCATACACTACACATGTCCTTGCTGATAAAAGTCCTCATAAGTACCTCATAGAAAAATCATCCTTGACCATAAAATGGAAAGATGGATGGCAGTTCTGGTAGCCTAAGATATCAAGGATGTGTAAGGGAAAGCTATCAAAGGCAATTTCATTACCAATCAACTGGCCATTACCCCAACAAATGATCATTAAGAAGAGCCTGAATTTCTTAATAAAGACGTCCTATTCCTTCAACAAGAAACTTTGAAGCTTTTCTTTGATGGTGCAATAAATAACTAAGGATATAGCACTAGAATGGTGTTCTTTACACCTATCAACGAAAGTTTACCTCTGGAAATTAGACTAGATTTTGAGGTAACAAATAATAAAGCTGAGTATAAAGCCTGTGTCTCTAGTTTAGAAGCAACTATCCAAATTGTTATCAAGAACTTTAAAATGTATAGGGATTCCAACCTGATAGTCTATCAAGCATTTGGAGAAGTGGAAAATTAGAGAAAAGTGCTTGTTTCCTTACCATAAGTGACTCAAAGAGCTGGTAGCCAGTTTTGATACTTTACCTTTTCACGACTTGCCAAGAACACAAAAAAAGTTCACTAATGCATTGGAAACCCTCGCCTCAATAATAGAAATACATAAAGGGTTCCTTATCCATCCTATTTCCATAAACATCAAGCATGAACCTAGCTTCCAATCTCACGACATAAACATCTAAGAGGTTGAATAGAAGCCATAGTACTAGGACATTTACAACTATCTTGCAAAAGGTCTCTATCCTGAAGGAGCCTCTAAATAGAAAAGGAGAACTTTAAGGAAATTAGCTAGTAGTTACATCCTAAAGGGAGACATACTTTAAAAGAAAACCTAAAATGGCATTCATATGAGGTGTGTTTCTAAAGAGAAGGCTAATAAAATCATAGAACCAATCCATGGTGGGGAAGAAGGTACCCACATGGATGGATGAGCTTTATCGCAAAAGATCATAAACCAACGATTCTATTGGTTATGATGAATAGAAATTGTACATAATTTGTTGAAAAATGTCATAAATGTCAGGTTTATGCTAAGTTTCAAAAGCTTCCTCCACAACTCAATCCGATTATAACTCTTAGGCCCATCGTCATATAAGGTATTAACATCATTTGTAAAGTCACACCAAAGTCTTATATTAGTCATGAATGCATTCTAGTAGCCATTGAATACTTCACTAAGTGGGTGGAGTCTATACCCTACCAAGTCCTTGACTAAAAAAGGGTTACCCAATTCATCAATATGAATATCATTGCAAGGTATGGTGTTCCATTCGAGAACATCTCAAACAATGGCTCTCACTTCTATAAAGAGGTAGTTATCCTCTTAAAAAAGGAAATGATATAACACCACATATCTTCTCCTTATAGACCTCAAACCAATGAGGTTGTTAAAGCTATTAATAAAGCACTCAAGAACATCCTTCAGAAGATGATTAGCAATCATAAAGGTTGGCATTTACATTTCCCAAGTGCCATCCTTAGGTATAGAACTTCATTCAAATAAGCTTCAAAAACCACACCTAACTCATTAGTCTATATAATAGAAGCAGTCTTACCCATAGAGTTAAAGATCCAATCAATGAGACTTCTCCAAAAAGTACATATTTCTAAACTTTACTAGTAACATGCCTATTATGACCAACGTAACCTGACCAACGAGAAAAGGTTAGAAGCCCTTCATCAAACTCAGAATTATCAACTGAGACAAGCAAGGCATTTTAATAAGAGAGTCAAGGATCATAAACTTTGAGAAAGTGATCTTGTCTTAAAGGAAATCAAACAACCAGCTACCAGCTTAAGACCCTAGAGGAAAGTTCAGACCTCCTTAGAGTGAACCATTCATCATTAAAAACATCATTTCAAGTAGAGGTGTTATTCTATTGGACATCAATGGGAAAGAATTTTGTATTCCTACCAACCTCGATCAGCTCAAAAAGTATTACATCTGATGTTCTTATTGCATGAGCATGCAACTAGAATCACATTTCTGTAATAAGAACTACGTCGACTTGATTCTCTAAAAATTACCATATTCTTCATTATATCAAAAAAAAATATTGTAATGAGATATGTAGCCAGCCTTTACAGGCATGGTCTAATGCATTCAATAAAATCTTATGTTCTCACATTTTCATCTCGTTTGGGCTCTTTAACATTGTATGCAAAAACAAACAAAAGTAAAAAAAATAAACTAGAAAAACAATAATGAAAGTTGTTAAGTTGAAAACCCAAGTGGACATAGAATTATTGATTGGGACATCATTAATTTAGAAGTCTATCACTACTATTATCTCCATTATAAGAATGTGATGCTTATGGTAATAGAGGTAGTTAGTATCATACTAGAGGCATGTGATGTCGTGACAACATGTGGACTCTGATGTGATGAGTAAGTTGAACGATGGAATTAGATGATGAATACATGGGTTTTACCAAAGTCAATATTCAATCGTCTAGGTCATAATTATGCATATGGTCCTTTGACTTGAAGAGACATGTTATCTAATATATTGGTGACTACTGCTTACATACTTTTACTAGTCACACAAATGTATATGGCATGTGATGGCTGTACTCAGTGATATATTAAGGTATAAATAATCTCCAATATAAAATTCATTAACTTAGGTAAATAAGGAAGGAACATTATGACTTTTGTTTCTCCTTGATATGAAATCCTTAGCCAAGGTATATGAGATTCACTAGAAAGTTGTTTCTAGTTATCAAGGATTAGAACTTAGGAGTGGTCATGTGATCAAGGCATTTAGGGTTTGACGAATCCGTGACCCTACCTGAGATTGGGAATATGTAATGAAGGCACTTGAGTGCATGGTAGTTATGACCAATAGGTCCATGTAAATGTTCATTGATTTGATCATCGACATGAATTCCTATTTAGGTAGTCGGGATATGTTATGCTAGACGTCACTCACAACTTATGGGTCTATTTATGAAATGGTATTCTATGCATAGATAAAGAGAAAAAGAGTTTTTTCTATCTTGTTTCTATTTGTGAGATAATTAATTTGTTATTATGTAGAGATTCTCCACTAGCTAAAGTGAAGATAACTCACCCTCCACTAGCTAAATGGCTTGACAAGTGTTTTCAAGTAAAACACTTGGTCATGAAATGTGTTCAAGCTAGTGGAGAAGATAGGTGAGTCATCTAAGTTAGTGGGATGTCTTTACAACACCATGATATAAAAGATAAAGTGTTTACCTATTACATGGTTAGACTTAAGAGATCATTTTCAGATTTTGAGACTAGAAAAAGAAAAGAAATTTGAAGTGTTCAAACATTCTTCTAGTTCTTCTAAACTCATAGAATTAGGAAATGACCTAGTACTAAAATTTAAAGTCTAAGTGCTCTACTTTTCTTTAAACTTGGAGGAAGGACTTGAACCTTAACAAGGTTACCCTAGAGGGCAAAGGATCAATTTCATCATCAAGTAGAAGGGGATTCCTTGCTTGCTCAACCTTGGTGTGAGATAAGCTAGAGGCTTTGCATTTGAGGAGTTAAATGAAGGAGGGGGGAAACAATATTTGATACTAAATTTTCTCTTCTTAGTGTTAATGTATTTTACACAAAATTGCTGATCCAAGTTGTGTTGGGTAAATGTAATCCCATTTTGTTCATTTAATTTGATCAAAGAGTTTGTTTTAATATCATGATCTATTTTTATTGAATGTGTTTTGCTAAAAACCTTCTAAAATGGAAAAAAATTTTAAAAGCTCAAAACTAAAATCTTTTATCCGCTTCCACTGCGTGACTTGTTTTTCCCTTCAAAAAGCTCTTTCTAATAGACATGTATGCCCTAGAATTGTGTATATTATATATGTTTGCAATAATAATTCCCAAATGGCAATATAATATACATATTTTGTTTAGTGAATAGTTCATTTTAGTGTTAAATGTATGTATATTCCTTAAGTCTTATGTAAGTGAATCCATTCTCAAAGAGTTTGAGAATATGGGTGACATATTCTTTTTGTGGCATACTTTAAAAATTTTCATGGTCATAGGATTATTGGTTAAAATGTCATTAATCTGGAAGATAATCACCTCTATTATCATCCATGATAAGTATGAGATACTTATTAGTGTGGAGCTATTGAGTCTCATGCTATAAACATGTGATGTTGTGACAACATATGAGCACATTCATGAGATGAGTAAGTTGAACAGTGATGATTGATGATAGATACATGGGTTTTAACCACTAGTCAAAATCTTATCATCTAGATCATAATGTGCATATAATCTTTAGACTTGAGGTGACATGTGATCTGGCATATTGGTGGCTATGCTTTGTTTTTACACACATATTGATGTTATCCAAGTACTAGTATATAGCATGTGGTGGCCATAAACACTGATATGTTAAGGTCAATGATATCTAAAAGAGGATTCATTAACTTGGGTAAACAAGAAAGGAATCTTATGAATTTTGGTTGTTCTTGATTCTCAAATCCTTAGCCCAAGTAGTTAAGATTCACTAGAAAGAGTTTC
>CAOJBK014987542.1:0-10125 GCA_948294925.1 Codiaeum variegatum
TTACCATTATTGAGGCACTAAAAATTTATTTTCTTAAGTGTTTTCACACCTTGCTTGAACATATAGTGTTTTTAAAGTGTTTATTGAGTGTGGTAGGCCATATTAAGTACTTAGGTTGATTGGGATGAGAAATGGAAGAAAAAGTACAAAAGACTTCAAAGGACAAGTGTTAGAATTAAGAAAAATTCCAAGGATAAGGTTGAGCCTATCATAAGTAGTGCCACTGCACCATAAATGGCCAACGATAATAAAAATTTTGAGTGTTACAGGAATAATGCAATATTGGATAAGATAATTTAAGTCTAATGTGACATTATATTTAAAATACTACAATAAATGTAATAAGTAGTTATTAATCATACTCTAAGGCAACACTTTATTAAAGTTTTGTAGTCTTTTACACCAAAAGCAATATTTTAATAATAATGTTGCAATTTAACTTATGTAAAAATGTTGCTGCTAGTATAATTAGTAGCTCGTTCAAAATTCCCACCTAAAAATTTTGCAATCTCACTCTTTTTTTCCCTCAAAATTTTCCCTCTTTCTCTATACGTTGTTTTAGTTTTATTTTCTTTTACATTCTACTCAAGCCTATATTAAATAGTTCTTTTTCATTTTAACTTATTTATTTTTCCCTCTCACTTACAAACTAGACCAAGACAATAAATAAGTTTTGCTGGAGGAAAAAAAAAAACCTAGATGTTGCCTCCTACAAACACTACCGACCACCATAGCCGTCGTTGACGTCGTTGGCCGTTACCTTACCCTCATTCATTCACCTTTAGTTATTGCCTGAAAAATCCTCACCTCAATCAATCACCTTCAATCAACCAATAAGCTTTGTTCACTTCTGTTCACTTCCTCTATTACATAACTAGTCACCACTCCCTCCTTCAATCTCTTTCAAGCCAGAAGCTCGTCGACACCTTCATTGATGCCGACGAACTCCAATCATTGTTACCTCCTTCTCCATGAACTAGAGCCATTTATACAGATAAGACTAAACATTTTTGCTCATACAAGATAATGAATCTTCTTGGCAACAGCATTGAAGGAACAAGATGGTTTATGTAAAGGAGTGACAGTACACAGTAGCGGCAATAGTTGAAGCAGCCTCTCAAACCTAGGCAAGTGAAAATAGCAAGGTAAGTCAGATAAATTCAATTATGTTAAATGCATTTTTATGTTATGATGGATTGATTCTGATTAGGTATTATTGTGTTTTATTGATTCTGATTAGGTATTATATCTTGGATGAGAATTGATATAGAACTGATTTAGTGTGATTACTAAAAATATAGGTATGGTTCTGTTATATTTTAGCGTACAATTGATTTTTTTTTTAATTTTTCAATAGTGAAAAAATGAGTCTGAGGTGATAAGCTTTCACTTGTACTTGTTTTATTTTCAAAGTTTCTTGAGGTGGTTTTCAGTTTTTTACTAGGTATTGATGGGTTTTGTGTTACTAGTCATTTGATAATAGGTAAATGGGGAGGGTCTTTGCTTTATTTATAGAAAATGATGAGATTCTAGTCTATTTTGTGTATTTAATGGTTGCTTTTTGGTATTTATACCATTAAGAAGTGCCTGCCCATTTTGATGTTTATAACTCTGATTTTTTGGGTATGTTGGATACTATTGAGGTTGATTCTATTTTATATGAATTGATCCTAGTCATTTCTCTGGAAAAAAATCAAGTATCCTATCTCTATATTATGGTAATCATTTGAGTTTAAGCTTCCTTTTCTATATGTGTACTTATGTTAGCGTGTGTGCATGTTATTATTTATTAAGACTCAAAATTCTAATGTTTCTATCTTGATTATTATTTAAATGCACTTGTAAATTCTTAACACAAGACTCAGGCAGTCTAAAAGGTAATTGAAAGACTCTAAAGTAGTTTTCCATGGTTGTGTCCCCATTGAAGTCTGCTATAGTGACATTGATTAAAAAATATGAATGATAATCATGTTGCGTAGCGCTGCTTACAATATCTAACACTCAAATGTAGTGAGGTAAGAGACACATCTTCATATCTGGACTTAATTTTGCATTTGGATCCTTAAAACTATTTATTTATTCTAATTAATTTAGCATGTGCCTTCTTTGATAATTTATTCAGTTAATTTATCCCTCTAAAACTTTTAAGGTAAGAGTGTGAGTTGGATTTGGTTCTCATTCGAATCTTCTATATCAAAAATATTGGGATAAAATAGGAATAGAAATAATTTGTTATTAATAAAACTATTGTGATACTCTTACTATTCTAGCAGGATGGATTTTAATCATGGAAGCCTCCTCTGAATTTTATCTGTTATGTAAGTTAAGGATTACTTTTATTTCTTTGTTATGCTTTGGAAAGATGCTTTGAAAGGAGTGGCAACCATGGGTACATTATATTTCATGATCTATTTCCATATCCCCAAACTCTTTGAGAATAGATTCTCTTACATAGTACTTAAGGAACATATATATGTCATACACTAAAATGAAAATGATCATTTAAATGAAAACATATATATTAATTTCCATTAATGGATTAAGATTACAAATATATACATAAAGTACATGCTCTAGAGCATATAACCCTAACAACTAGGATGTAGTCCGGTCATATCCCTAGGTTGCCAGGTGCAACAGTCTTCAAACCTTTTGATGATAGACTCATTGTCTTGTTTTTTCGAGCATGCAAATGCAATGGATATATTTTTAGGCATATCATGAGTGCCAGTGTTTATGGGCTCTTTAACTGCATCTTTCATTTCATTTATTTTATTTTCTTTTTCTGTTTGTTTGAGGTTTGATTCATCAATTGGAACAGCAAAATAAAACAAAGAAATAGGCTCGTAATAAGAAAACTTGGATGTTTTATTAATTGAAAATGGGGAGAGGTCCACGGTTACATCATATTTATTGTTAAATCCCAGTGGACCTATTACATCATATTTAGATTCAAACTTAGAAGAAGACTCAGAACTAGTAGTTGACTTAGATTTATACTAAGTTTCAGCTTCTATTTTAATCTCAATCTCAGATATTCTGATTTAACAGCTTTAAAAGGGCCCTCATCAAAGCTCCAATTCTTCAGTTTCCTATTGGCTAGCTTGATTATAGTAAAGAGGTCAGATTTCACCTCCTTATCTGTGAGAAGAGCTACATCGCCAAAGAGGCTTGCTCGCATGTTCTCTTCATAATCACTTTCCAAATAGTAAATAGGTTGGAGATCTTTAGTAGTCATCTTCACGTCGGAGAACAGCTCAAATCCAGGAACTCTGATACTAGTGACTGGGCAGACCCATGGTTCTGGGAAAGAACAGTAAGGAATAGTCTCTCCCTCTTTCACAAAGTAGCCATTTAGGGTTCTGAAGTAAGACTTCAAGACAATGTTGAATTTTCCCCCTTATTTGACAATTCCATAATTCTTTCTGGCCTTTGCCTTCTCTTCCTTAATTTCTTCATTGGTTGGGTCGTAACCCAAACCAAAAGGAGGAGTAGAAAAATTGAAAGCATTAACTGACTCAACTCCTTGTTGATTTTCGCCAAGACCTAAGCTTGGAAAGAAAGTCATTTATTTCATGATATTGCCCAATATTGGGTTGTAGTAACGATCAAAATCCAAAGAAATAGGCTCTTTCAAGTCTTCTTAATGAATTGAACAAATGAGAAGCTGGATAAAGGATATGCCAACAACTCAGGATGAATTTCCATGATAGGCACAGTGTCTAGGACTTCAAATTTTCCAGACGACTCAGCTTTAATTATAACCATGCCACCTTTTAGAGGAAACTTCACTTTCTGGTGCATAGTAGATGGCACAACTTTGGCCTGATGAATCCAAGGCCTACCTAAGAACAAACTGAAATAGGATGGCACATGAATAACGTGGAAAGAGAATTTGGAAGTAGTTAGGTCCATGGCGATGGTCAATGTAGCCACCCTAAGTACCTCTCTTTTAGAGTTGCCATATGCCCTCACAATTTGATTAGAGGGGGTGAAATCATCAGTAACTAACCATAAACAACTTGTAACCTTTAAAGGGATAACATTTAATACAGACCCATTATTGACTAACGACATAGGGACAATCTTCTCCCTTGTGATGACAGTTATGTATAGTGCATCATTGTAGGGATGACCAGGTGGGATATCATTATCAGAAAAGGAAATAGAAGTTCCTTTGGTGGAACTAGTGATTGATGCAACCAGAGTCTCTGGAGAGATGTCTAAGTCTGGCTTAACGCCTTACAAAGAGCTTGGTGATAAGGGTAGGAGGACATGATCAAACTCTATATTGAAATATTAACTTAAGTCTTCTTAAGTTATTTCGATATAGGACCCTCGTTGGGTTCAGGAGTCCTTTTATTTTGTGCCATTAGCTGGCCTGATGATGAGGCAATAGTAGGAGCTTGAGTGATGTGGCCACTTATGGTGATAGCATCTATTTCTTGACACAAATTTCTCATATTTATGATAACACAACAGAAGTCATGATGAATTGACCACCTTAAGTAAGTTTGGTCAATCATTGCTGAGCAAACTAGGGAGAGTGACCTTTTAAAAGAAGATTGGCCAGCTCTAGTGTAATGGTAGTTGCTCAGTGGTATAACATCAATGATAATATATGTGGAATCACCCTCCTTAAATTCATTCATTATTGCATTGACAGTACGTTCAAGGAGGGGATTTGTGCCAATATTAACTTCAGGCAGTAGAATCTTCTTCTCTTCAATGAGATCTTGGATTTTATGGCAAAGGGCCTTGCAATTGTCAGTTTTATGCTCGGGCCCCTGATGATAGTCACAAGTCACATTCATGTTGAAGTTTTTTGGCAATAGATTATGAATTAGCTTAGGCTCTAAAGGTTTGAAAGCATTTTTTTCCATATATTATCTTAAGAGGTAGCTCAATGTTAAACCTTTTAGGTTAGAAAACTCCCTTCCATGTATCTGGAGTGGTTTATGGGTTGTGATTACATTAACCCCACTTTCTTTATTTACACTAGTGGTTTTATTAAAACGGAGGACGAAATCTGAGTCTAATCCTTAACGAGGCTAGATTCTATTGTATCTTCTAGGTGAAAGCCCATGGTAACTAAAGCCTTGAAATCAGGAAAGTGCCAAGTTATCATTTTGTCTCGAAACACAAGTAATAGGTTCTTGACAATTATGTCAATCTATTCAAACTCAGTAGACCTATTAATCATTTGAGAGGCTTTCTCCCTCCATTTAGCAATAAAGGTAGAGAAGGTTTCTTTAGGTTGTTGCTTGGTTATCTCGAGGTCCCTTCTCTTGATGTCAGCCTCTTGGTTGTAGGAATACTGTTTCACAAACTCACTATAGATGGACTCCTATATATGTTTCTTGGAATCCTCTAATTGTTTGAACCAGGTTAAAGCTGAGCTAGTGAGCGACTGTTGGAAGAGTTGAGCAAGGAGCATGCCTTCCACTCCTAATGGTCGGAGTGCGCCATCATAAATTCTCATATGAGTTTCAAAGCAGGAGGTGCCTTTGAATTTCTCAAAGTGTGGAATTTGAAACTTAAGAGGAAGCCTTGCTTTGGGGAATGGGCTCAATTCCTTAACACCTAAGACTTTCTCCTTTTCTTTTAAGGGCTTGCATGTCCTTTTCTATGTCCTAGTACTTCTGGGTTATAGTTTTGATGAGTGGATGTTTCTTCAACCCCTTTTGAGAAAGGATCAGCAGCAGGGGTGATAGAGTATTATTTTCACAGTCAGATTGTGGATTTAGTATAATGACCTCATCAGCCAAAGTGTCAGAGGTAGTGGGCTAGATCACAACTTGACTCAGCATGTTCTGAACCTTAACCAGAATAACCTATTCTTAGCTTTGCATCATTGCAATGAGGGTCTTATATTGTACTTTCATAGCATCTTCTTATCTTTTCATAAGGGCAACTAGTATGCCAGTAAGGTCGGTAGATGCGGACGCAGTAGGTGGAGTAGTGGGGATACTAGTTGGAGCATCGGTAGAAGTGGCTTCAGCAGTGGGAGGTGGGACAAGGTTATCTCCAATTGACATGATGGCCTTTTTGGGAAAAGGGAAAGAAAAATGGATTGTCAGCTTCTGAAATAAATAAGGTAAAGCCATGTGCAGGCAGGTAAAGAGAAAAGTATTTTATGTCTGGAACAGTGCACTTCGTCCAATTTTAATTTTATAGATGTAGTGATGCATGCATGTATGCATGAATGAAAAAGGTTTCATGATGACAATAGTATAGAATCCATTAGGGTACACGAGACCTAAGGTCAACTCTAATCATTATATGATAACTTAGTGGTTTAGTGGTACCCCATCGGCTCGAGTGGGTCAAACAAATATATGTACCTCGTTATTCCAATTATAAGGATCAGCTGGGGCACCCTAGAGTTAGATGATTTCACTATCGACGAAGCAATCCTAAGGAAGGAAGCTCACTCAATGCTACTCTCTATCTGAGTTTTCCTAATATATAGGTGTATAGGAAATGATGCATGAGAACTTACTTTTACATGAGTTCGGGCTGAAATTTTGTTATTCAGAAAATAACCCACTTAATTTTATTGGTCAGAGTACCAAACTTCCCCAGTGAAGTCGCCAGTTGAGAGACCCTGACCGAATGGCCTGTAGGATTTCCCCTCGAAGAGTGTGCTTATAGACCTCTTTGTCAAGGCCCGGAGGAAACCTTTCGAATTGCGCTTACGAGGTATCACAGATTGTGGATCGGGTTCCCACATTTTTTCATCCACATATGTCCATTGGAGTGCACGTTGTGTGTGCAGTGTTTAGAATTGCCACTTAACCTTTCAGAAAAATCAATTTTATTCTAAGGTGATTAAGAAACCTTTTGACTTTAACTCCATTTTAGAAAAGATTCAGTTTTCTATCCAATTGGAAAAGCTAGTCATTTTTGGAAACAAAGAGGGTTCGGGGGTTCGTGATCTGAAAAAATATTTTAATAAAAATAATTTCGCACCATTTTAATTAAAAATTGATTTTGGCCCTAGAAATCATGAAACTTCAGTTAAAATAATGATTTTTGTGCAAGTATGGACATTTATATCCAATTAATGCATGAGCATGCTAGATTATGCAAATAACATCCATAAAGTGATAAACACAAGCAATTTTGCCTAAGGTCCTTTCTCTAGCCCACTTCAAATTCTAAAGAAGGAATAACACCCCAAAGAAAGCAGTAAAAATTAATACAATGAAAACTGGTAAATAGGGGATCTCCCCTCTAGTCTTATGATCTAGGAGTAGCACACATTTTCAAAATCCATACATCAACAGAATATGAAAAACACAAGTAATCACAAAATAACAACATTAGAACAATGAATAATGAAATAAATATGATTAAAATAAATAAATACATAAATAATATGAATAAATAAATAAAATAAAGATATAAAAAATGAAAATAAAAGAAACGCGATTTTGGAGTTGAATCCATGAAAGGCTCCCCGACATATCCCTTTGAATGGGAATCAAGCCCCACGTCATTCTCCCTTCTCATGAAGGGTGGGGGTTATTCTGATAATGATAAGGTGGTTGGTTTGTTCAGCAGCTAATTGATTTTAGAAAAATAATTAACCATTAGGTTATTAATCAATTCTGATCTTTGATTAATGAAAATTTGCATTTTGATTGTGTGTTTCGCCTAAACAGATTCTTGGGCTTGTTCATTTTAATTATGAAAAGATATTCATAAATTATCAATTTTTTAAAAATATGCCTTAGGTCTGAACTGTATTTACCTTTTTGCGTGGTTTGGAAACTAGAGGTTCTGACGGTTTGATGAAGCTGGAACGGGTCTCCGTTGTGTTCGGAGAGTGTGGATTGATTGTTTAGATTGACTTGAAATGGACTGGATTGGATTCTGATCAGACGAATTGATTGTGTGTATTGTCTGTAACTGATTTTTTAAAAATGTCTGTCGCCTGATAATTGTGTTCTGGAGGCTCAGTTTGATTTTATGTAGTCTAGTGAGTGTTTGAGAGAGTATTCTGTAATCTGGAAAATTAGGTAAAATGCTTCGAACCCTGCTCTATTTTGGAGGGTTGAATTTATAACAAAATGAATCAGAAAATCCTAAAATTGAAAGGCGCGAGTGTCGTACGCTCCACGCATGTGCATGGGCCTTCATGTATGCGTGAAGGGCTTGACGCATGCATTTAAGGCTTCATGCATGGGTGAAGTTGTTCGCACAAGTGTATTATCAATTTGGTCATGGGTTTGTCTTGGGCCTAGTTTTCTAGGTCCGGTTGGATTCAAACTAATTCAGTTTTTTTTTATTTTTTAGGCTCGTTTGAAGTTCAATTTGAGCCCGATCATATATGTTTGGCTAGTATTGATGGGCCAGATCCAATGGTGCAAATATATGAATATTTCCTGGAAAATATGCAAAATTTTCATGTAAACCCTTATCATTTAAAATTTAGATTTGAGTAGAAGGTGATTCTGATGATAGTGAACCCACATATGTCATTTCAAATTATGGGCTTATGACCATGGCATATCAGATTCTGGGTCGTGATAGATAGTCATAGTACCCTTGCATCGAGGTGAAGACTCATTCGAGAGGATGCCCCTAGATATTCATTGGATGGTGCCAGTAATTAGAGGGAGATGCATGAGTTGCATATTTTATGCTTTACTATATTTGGGCCATATATGTGGGCTTTTGTGAAATCAATTTCAGAAGCAACAAGAAGCATTGCTCATTGACCCCAATAGGTTTCCAATCCTTTGAGAGTCAAGAAACAATTAACAATTCTAGAGGTTGAAAATTAAAGGTTCACTGTTAGCACCTCATTTGAATTAGCTTTTAGCAAAAGGTGATTCTGATGATAGTTAACCGACAGGTGCCATTTTAGATTCTGGTTTTGTGACCATGCCATATCGAATTCTAGGCATTGACAGATAGTCATAGTACCTTTGCATCGAGATGAAGAATATTTCAAAAGGATGCCCTTAGTATGCATTGGATGATGCTAGTAATTGGAGGAAGATGCATGAGATGCATGATTTTATTCTTGACTATATTCGGGCCCAGATATGGGATTTTGTGAAATTAATTTCGGAAGTAACAAGGGGAATTGCCCTTTGACGTCGATAGGTTCCCAATCCTTTGAGAGTTAATAAACAATCAACAATTTTGGAGGTTCAAAATTAAGGGTTCGCAGCTGGCCTGATAACTAGCAAATTATACAATATTTTCTCTCATGTTCTTGATGATTTTACTTGTTAAATTGAATTTAATGTGTTTGTTTTATTGTTTTCAACCATTTCTAAATAATTAAGTTGAATTCCAGAGATGGAGGAACTACTTCAAGGTTCGGGCTTGAAAGACGAAGAAAATGCACGAAAACGGAGTGAAAAAGGTGGACCATAGCCTCACAAGGCCCTTGGCATGGCCCGTGGTAGCCACCACTACCTATGGCAGCTAAAATAAGAGAAACAGTAGCTTCCCATGGGTGCTGCCATGGCTGTGGCAGTGCCTATGGGAGCTCACTGTCCAGTCTGCCAATTTTGGCTGATTTGTCCCTATCTTGGTATTTTGAGCATAACTCGAGCAAAAGAACCCTAATTGAGGCAATATAGGTACTTTTGGAAAGATAAGAGAAATATATATAACTTCTAAGAAGAACACAAGATCTAATTCCTTCATCTAGGTATCTAAAATTTTCTCAAAAGTCAGACATCTTATTCTGGGTACCAATTTAACTTATGCTGACTTGGCAAAAATTGGCCAATTCGTGTTTGAACCTATCTAAACACTAATGAGCCTTAACTAACTATAAAAAGACATCATTTATATTAGAGTAGGGGGTCTTGGAGGCTCTGTCTTGAAGACTCTCTCTCTATGGGAGGCTCTCTCTTGGGGGATTTTTTCTTGTCTTGGATGTTTAGGTCTAGGGTTTAAACATAGCTACCAAGAACCAAGAGTTTACATATCAAGGATCAATTAGAGGTTGATAAACACAATTGGAGGTAAGATTAAACAAGATTATCATTGGAATTCAAGGATTAAGCTAGAGTTCATCATGAGTTCTTTGGTTTATTTTCTTTCTCTTTTGATTTCTTATTTTTCTTTTGCTGTTATGAACTAAACTTGTCTAATCTA
>CAOJBK014988241.1:0-26513 GCA_948294925.1 Codiaeum variegatum
CTAGGGTCATGGAATAGTCAAACCCTATATGCCAGATCATATGACTTCTATCTGGTGTGAGTTCTCGATAAACTTGATTCTTACTAGAATCTCTTTTTAGTGAAACTTATCCACTCTGGCCAGAGATTTGCATATCAAGAATAATCAAAAGTCATAGAATTCATTCCTTAGTTACCTAAGTTAATGAATCATTTCTTAGAGATCACTTATCCTAATATATCACTGATTATGACCACCACAAGCCATATACCAATACATGACTAGCATTGGTATGTAAGAAGTAACAAACCATAGCCACCAATATGCTAGATAACATGTCACCTAAAGTCTAAGGATTATATATACAATCATGATCTAGATGATGCGATATTGACAGTTGGTAATGACCCATGCATCCATCATCTAACGTCACTGTTAAACTTACTCATCTCATGAGTGAGCTCACTGTTGTCACGACAACAAATGTCTGTAGCATGAGACTCACTACCTCTATACTGATAAGTATCTCATACTTATCATGGATTACAACAGATGTGATGGTCTTCCTGATTAATGACGTCCCTGTCACTCATCTTATGACTATGAACAACCTTTAAAGTATTTGATAAAGGGTATTATGTCACTCATATTCTCAAACTCTTTGAGAATAGATTCCATTACAGAATACTTAAGGGACATATATACGTTCGATACAAAGAATATTTCATTTAAAGAACATATATACTAAAGCCAGTTAGGTTTTCATTTACATTCACATGATGTATATAAGCTCTAGACCATATACTGCTAACACTTTTACCCTTTGAATTGTGGGAAAGAGGATGACTTTAGGGCCGACAAAGTTGAGGCACATGCCTCACTATTGAAAGGCTTAGCTCTAAAGCTAGAGGCTCCCTCTGTTGGGCCCTTTACTTTTGAATCTTCTTGTAGAGCTTGGGACCTTTTAAGGGGCTCACTTTTCTTTAATGGGCTTAGGCATTGTATCATCTCAAAGTCCATGTTATTCTTAACCCATCTTACCTAGGCACTTTCTGCCGAGACCCTCTGACTTCTTTCTTCTTGGTCTATTTTAAACGAGTCTCATCATCCTTGTCCCATAGCTTTTGGGTAAACTAATTGAATCAAAATCCATAGTCTTTCCTTATTTATTTTTGGTATATTATTGTTATGTCCACTAGCTTTTAAGAGAGGATCCTGGACAAGGATTCAAAGAAATTATTGTGTGTAGTACACTCTTGTAGGTTTTTCACTACCCTTGTTTGATCCAGCTTGGTTACTTTTTAAGCTTCTGTATTAGATCTAGCCAAGAAATCCTATAATATCTTATCACTTTCTCTAACGCTTATGTTTACATCTTCATTAGGATACTAGCTGCGAATCTCTTCATCAAGTTTTTTTGCCAAATCCTTAAAACTATGAGTTCTTCTTTCTTATAGGATATCAAAACATTTGGTTGTTGCACCATTTAAGGAACCTCCAAAAGCTCTACAACACTTCATCATTATTCGTCTAGAATTCTACCACATGCTTGTAATTCAAAATGTGAGATTTCCAATTAAAAGATCTTATGTCCTTGGTAAGGTTCAAGACTGTAAAATTTTATGGCATTTGAAAGTCAACAATCCTCCTAGTTAAGGCAGATTTCAATGTTAGAGTCAAATCTTTGTCTTGAGTTTTCCTCTTCTCCATAAAGTCTTCCATATACTATCTCATTGCTTCTTTGACATTTTGTGGATTGTGGCTAGATGCCTCTTGCTTCTTTTTCACTATTCTTTAGGATTTATACCTATGTGATGTCCTTTTATCATCTTGCTCCCTTCAAGAGCAATTGTCCCTACTTCTATCCCTTTTGGGTCTAGACTCAGTCACTTCCTTATGGCTCTCCTCCCCTTCCATTCTACTTCTTCTACTTTATTCCTCCCTCCTACTCTCTTCACATCTGTCCTTCCTATATCTTGGTTGAGGTTCATTGGTTCCTTCCATTGCTCCTATAATAGACCTCAGTCTTCCTATAGTTCTTTATTTCTGATCCCCTCCTTCTTTTGTTGGAGGAGTTTTGAATAAACATTTTCCTACCAAAGGCAGTTTCATGGACATCATTGGTAGGTTACATTTTAGAGCTTTGTTTATGGAAAAGCTACAAAAGAGGAGTCAATGTACTCAACACATTTTGTAAGGCTGAAACTAACTCTGATGGTATATAGGTGGAGGCTTGGAGGGATGGGGTGGTTTAGGTATTTGATTGTTGAGTCAATCTCATAAATTTGGTGATGGTTTGAAGAAAAAAAGCTAGGTCAGGGCTTGAAAAAGTGTTTATACACGAAGTCCCTTATGGAGCTTTATTTGGTAGATTTTTAGTAGATGGAATATCAGTGGCATTTATTTGGGTTTTCAAAATTTTAAGATTTGTGCAAGCTTAGTTTTGAAAATAAAGGAATGCCTATCTAGCTATCCTAAGAGGGAGAAGATAAAAAATGAATGAGCTTGAGATAAGGAAAAAAAATCTCTATTATATTCCTATAGAAGTTGCCAATTTGATGAGCACGAGCTCAAAAATCTTTCGTTATCTGGATTGAACTTTCTTGAATGCTCTAGATATAGGCTTGCACAGTGTATAAATGTGAGCTCTAGGTTATGTTCCTACAATGAGCCTCTGATGCTCAAGTTAGTATTCTAGAGTTGTAATGCTCTTTAACTCTTTAGAACTATTGAGAATAGGAAATTAGAGTTTAGAAAGTAGGAGTGGTTGAACAAAACTTAAAATGTACCTATTAAGAGTGTTGGAAGAAATCCCAAGGTAGAGAGATGGAACTAAGATATTGAGTTAAGTGGTAGCTTATGGGAAGAAAGGAATATAGTCCCTTCCTTGGGGAAGTGACAAGTGTCCTTTTTTGTCAAGTGAATATTCTCTAATTCATTAGATACTGCAATGATGTGTCTGAATAAAGTGGTTTTGGGTGGCCTCCACTATGTCGAAGGAGTAAAGCTTCATGGTCCCACTATGTGAAGCCCAACCTTCGCTTCATCATAGTTTGTCTTTGCCATTTGTTTTCCATATTTATATTGATAGGCCTCAAGCCCTAACTTTTCAGTGTTGGCCCAAATTCATACTTCTTTATTAGGCTCATATCAATATTCATGGAAAAATTGGGAGAGAACTATTATACTTGAATGTGGTGATCTTCCAAGCACAGCGCCAAAAGATGAACTATGATCCCTACAAGACAAGTTGAATGGCCCAAATGTTTTAACTGGCAAAACCACTCCAATGATTGAATCAACAAAGATATGAGGAAGATGTATAGTGTAATAGGTAAGATACCTGCAATATGGAACTAAAATCCTTTATATATGGTCTCTGGACGAATTCAAAGTAAAGATAGAGATTTTTGAGATCTCTGGGGTGGAATCTTTTTAGACATGAAGAAAGATATTCAAGAGTAGAATTCTTATAAAATATGGCAATTTTTTATGAACGGCAAATCTAGAATAGGAGCCTCTTTTGTTGCGATTTCATCTTCAAGGTCAGAGAGAGCGGAAGGGGCCATTTTTTTCCCACTACTATGTTTAGTTAAGGTTTTTTCATTCTTGGTCTCCCTCAAAATTTTCCCCTTAATTTTTTATTTTCAAGATTTTTAACTAAAGAGTTATTTCATATAAAAAAAGTTTAAACCATCATTAAATAATTAGCATTTGTTTACAAACACACGTTATCTTTTTATTTTAATCTAATAAGATATACAAGTAAAGGATTGTGATTTATATATAAAATTTCAAACAATCAATTTAAGATTTTCGTTTTAAAAAAATTTGTCCCTCTTTTTTCTAACAATCAGTCACTCTTTCATATATTAATGATGTATTTTAAATATATTTTTTTAGTAGAAGAGGAATCGAATCCGATTCTATTGTCCAGTAGATATACACTTTACCGCTAGATTAAAACCTTATTCTCTTCGACTTAAAAAAATAAGTAATAAGTAAAAATTATTTTTAATCATTAAAAATAAGTTTTAATAAGTAAAAATCAGTTTTAATCAGCAAAATTCAGTAAAAATAAGTTTAAAAATCTTAAAAATCAATTATAATTTATGGCAAAAAAATCAATTATAAAGAGTAAAAATCAATTTTAATGAGTAAAAATCAATTCAACGAAAATAAATTCGGTATAAATAAGTTTTAATTAGTAAAAATCAGTTTTAAACAAGTAAAAACATGGCTTTAATCAGTAAAAATTAGTTTTAATCAATAAAAATAAGTTAAATAAAAATAAGTTCAGTAAAAATCAGTATTAATCAGTAAAAATCAGTAAAATTAAGTTTAAAAAAGCCTTAAAAATGAATTATAATCAATAAAAAATCAGTTCAGTAAAAATCAGTTTAATAAAAATCAGTTTTAATTAGTAAAAATTAATTTTAATAAATAAAAATAATTTTAATTCAGTAAAAATTAGTTTATGAGAACACATGCTAAGCCCTGGTATATTATTTTAAATAGTTAATAACGCATATCAAACTACGCGTGTGCACTTAATAGCATTTAACTTCAGTCCAGGCTCTCTCTGGTGATCTTATTACTGATGGACTCGTTGCCAATTCTGATTCAGATCCCTCAAGACAACTTCTACTGGCCTTAAGAAACTCAAAAGAAGGATCAGAAACTATAGTGATGCAGGTGGAAAGGGAGTTTGATTTGAAAGATTCTTCTGAAGCAACACTGTTCCAATTGAGGTGTATCTTAGGGTAAGTTATGCTATCAAACTTCTCAAAGATTAGCATCTGAAACTTAAGAGGCAGCCTTGCATTAGGGAATAGGCTGAGAGAGTTGACATCAATCATATCATCTCTCTAATCAAATGCATTTTTAATATCTAATGTGTGCATCTTGGAACCATCCTTTTCAGGTTACGTTCATTAAACCTTAAAACTATCTAAATACATATTTTCCTAAGGATTAAGAGTGAGTTCAGAGGCATAAGCAAATCCCTTACTGACTTGAGCGTTGATAGACTTGAGATATCAATACTTAAAGAATTGTAAGGAGAACTTTAAGAACGTTAATTCAAAGTTTGAGGGTGAGGCCTAGTATGGTTCGATACCATAGAGAGTTCTTAAGGGTGAAGGCCTTCAAGAAGAGGGTGCCTTAAAAATGAATGTCGGATATCGCATCCTTAACATTGCTTTGACCTCTTAATTATAATTATCGTGCATTCAAATCCCTTCATTATGGATTCCCGATCTTAGCTAGGGTCATGGAGTAGTCAAACCCTATATGCTAGGAGTATTCATTATAGAGTACGTAAGATTTGAGAGGAATCTAGTTGATCCACTAACTAAAGGGCTAAATAGAAGATTGGTCCTAGATTCGTCAAGGGGAATGGAGCCTAAGCCCATTGGTTGAGGGCCCTTTTTAATAGATGCTTTAAAG
The DNA here is from genome assembly GCA_948294925.1 of Codiaeum variegatum. Classification (NCBI taxonomy): domain Eukaryota; kingdom Viridiplantae; phylum Streptophyta; class Magnoliopsida; order Malpighiales; family Euphorbiaceae; genus Codiaeum; species Codiaeum variegatum. Next base: position 5,428 of record CAOJBK014988241.1, read on the forward strand.
GTTGTTCATGGTCATAGGATTATTGGTAGGGACGCCATTAATCCGGAAGACCATCACCTCTGTTGTCATCCATGATAGAGACATTTTGGAAAAATATTTCCTTTCCAATTAAGATAAATATATGTAGTCTTCCTTATCATGAAAAGAGAGTGACTATTTGACATTTGACTTATTAAATCTTCATCTTGACATTGGGCTTGAATAGATTAATCAAATCGACAAAAGGAATATTTATTTGAAGTTGTTTAAAGAGTTTAAGAAACTTTCCAATTTGGGCGTCCAAGATGTCCTTTTGTAGATATACTGGATATGGCACTCTCAGTTTGTACTCTTTGACTAGAAAACCTAAAAACTGAATTAGATCAGACCGAACCAAACCCAGAAAATCCCAAAACGAAAGACGCATGTGCTAAATGACTTAGTGCATGCTTAAATGGCTTCACGCATGCATGAAAGAAAAACCAAAACACCAAGTCTAAGAGGGCAACGACTAGGAATGAAGGTGACCAATATTCCTCCAGTGGCGGATCCCAAAAGATGAGATTTGTAAAGCACTAACATCATAAGAAAAATTCTGGTATCGGAGCCACCCAATTAATTGTGCAAAACCATGGTTGTGTTGTTAGGTGCAATATGCTTGAAAATCTGCTACAAAACTGCTCCGACGGGGTAAAAATGCCCGGGCCTAGGAAGCCCATTTTGGGGTCCCGGACCCACAGTGGGGGAATATCGATTTGAAAAATAGGCACTTTTCCTTCTCAACAGTTTAGCCTCTTCTGCATTATCCTATTCTCTACATTCTTCCAAGTAAGCCCGAATTGGATCAATCTAACATGGCTATGCAAGCATCGACCCTACATAGCATCATCTGACAATTTAGGCAACCCGATGTTTTGACAAGGCTCTGCTTAACGGTCTCTTGCAAGCGCATTTCCCATGCTTAGACCCACCTAAGTCTAGCAGCCTGAAAATAGGGAAAAAGTACTGAATAGAATTTTGGACAGACATCTGGTCAGGCTTCTCATGGGAGAATCCGAGGGAGAGTACTTGCTCTGATGTAGAGTGAAGCTTAGGGGTCTAATACCATGATCACAATTTTTCAAGCATTTTTTTTTGACACAATCACACAAGAACCAAAAAAAACTAAATGCACACAGATTTACGTGGTTCGGCAATGAGCAGCCTATGTCCACGGGCAGAGAGATTTCTATTTACAGAGTTACAGTACCAGTACAAGTCTATCTCACAGTTTGCCTCAATCTGGACTTTCTATTTGGATGAAATGGACGGTCCCGTTGCGTCAAGAACGGAAAAACAAGGGACTTTCGTGAAAGGCCCGGAGCCGTTCGGACCTCCGGAGGGGGAGAAGGTCTCAATCACTAAATACCTCTATCCTTTATTTTAATTATTTATTAAAATTCTTTTTTTTTTTAAGCCTTTTATCGAATTATTTTTATATGCATTCAATTTGATAAGTTGAAAAGAAAATAAAGATTTTAGGTGTTGAATGCCACAAACTGAATAAGTTTGATAAGTTCCCAAGTTCATATAAGAACTTAAAACAAAACACTTACAACCATCTCAAAGTTTGCAGAATATCATTGCATGGAACTCTTCCAGAAAACTGCTCCTCTATTACTAATTAAAATAAATCTAAAGAATAACTCCTTTATACATCCACTTCTGTGAATCCATCAATCCTCAAATTATTTTCTTCATATACTCAAAACTTTGAAAACAGTAAAAAAAAAAAGTCCTCCACTTTCTGTCGATTTCTGGCGTTTAGCCTGATTTTAGATCAATTTTGAAGAACTCATATGCCCCTTGTAGTTGATCAAACAAGTCATCTATTCTAGGTAAAGGATATTAGTTCTTCACAGTGACCCCCAAATTAGTAAAATAGCACAAAGACTACAGCCTAATGAAGTCAAATTGCAGCAAAAAGAGGATTTATTTCTTAAGTTTTTTAATTGAAAATAATTTAGTTTTAATTATCAATTCAATGTGGGTAGGAGATATTCTTTCTAGAGAATCACAGTAACTGCTGATTCTTGATTTCAACTTAACAAGAATTTACGGTTGATTCATGATTTCAAATTAAGAATTAGATCAAGAAAATATAATCATTATTTATGTATGATGTAATAAATTATTTAATATAACAAATTATATTTTAAATGGTTAAAAATTAAATTTTGATCAAACACAATGTGTTTAAGCACCCAAACTCCACCTGGAATTGTTGCTAATCAATTTTGATTCATGAATAACCGATAAATATTTACATATGAATTATTAGGTGTGGTAATTCTGCTACAAGTCATACACAAATTGCCTGACACGAGACCTAATCATATAGACATCTACTAATTAGCGATCCATTACCGTAAGTATGGATTATTGCTTCCTTGGTAGCAATATTTCATTGAGAAAATGTAATTAAGGTTGTGCAATTCCATCTCTCAACTTTTTAAAATATCTATAATAATATATTAAATTATAATATTTTTAGTAATTACACACTCTGAAAAAAGAAAAAAAAATTAGAAGCAATTAATAATGTTATAAATTAAAAGGTAATATTTTTAACATTTTATCCCATTAACTTAAGATTTTAGCTCCACCTTTGGAGAAAATTATACTTAGAATAATGTTGATTTCTAATTACTTTCTTTTGGGACATGGGATTTGAAACCCGTGCAATTAAAAAATCAAATTGCCCCATATTTCAAATCTTTTATTTTTAAAGACTTTAAAGGATGATTGATTTTAATAAATTTATAAAGTTTAACTCTAATTTTTCAAATCAAACAACAAATAAATTTGAAATCCACCTAAGAGGATGTTGATAAGTTGGCACATGACTTTTTCAGCTTAACAAAATGTCTCGAGTTTGAATCATGGTATACAGTTATTTTACAACTCTTGAAGGAGTATTTTGCCACCCTAATGGATCCTACCCAGTACGAACATAGATTAGTCTGGACATATTACAAGCTTAAGAGTGTTTCCCACAGTTGGGATCCACTTAGGACACCTCGTGCTAAAAACAAAATATAAATTTGAAATCCATGGATTTTACAAAATACATCATCACATTCTTCATAGCTAATGTAGCGCTAAATTTTATACTCTCTTAGTAGAAAAATTCTGTCACTTTAGAAGTAACGTTTGTAAATAATTATCTATCACTTTAGAAATTTAAAAAAAAAAAACTTTATGACAAGGACCCATTAGTGTAGCTAATATTAACTTTCCAAAGGCAAGTTAATATAAGATATATTATTTTTTCAATGCATGCTATCTAATAAATATAGAAATCCATTGACTTTTTTTTTTTTTTTGCATGAATGAGGAAGTTTGATCTCAGATCAATTATTCAAAAATACACTTACTGATGTTTAAGTTCTTGTTAAGGTTTGAACACTATTACACCGGACTTGACCACATGTATACCAACATAATGAGAGTTAGAGAAGTCTAGACTGGTTGCCTAGATGACCACTCCGATGATTAAGTCAATCAAGGTATTTAAGATTGAGTCTCTAGAAGAAGTAAAAGAAGATAATATACATTAACCTTTATCTTAGTTTACCTTCTTCCTTATATATTGTGCTTAGGAGTAGTTATTTCTCTACATTACTATGAACGTGAAATCATGGTTATCGTGGTCCCTTAAATCTTGGAACATGAAGATCATGGGATTGTACTGATGTTTATTCGAGAATGGAGTTAACAATGATGACTTAGCTCAGGCAGGGAGAGTTGAACTGACTTGCACATTTCAACTCACCCATGTTGGAGGTAAAATTGAGCTCAATATGGCTAGCCCATGTTGGAGGTGAAGCTATGTTGTGGCTAGCCTATATTTAAGGTGGAGTTATACTCAGTGTGGCTAGCCCATGTTAGAGGTGAAGCTATGTTGTGGCTATCCTATATTAAAGGTGGAGCTATACTCAGTGTGGCTAACTCATATTGGAGGTGGAGTTATGCTCAACGTGGCTAGCCCATATTAGAGGTGGAGCTATGCTCAATATAGCCAATCCGTGTTTGAGGTGGAGTTATGCTCAATATGGCTAGCCCATGTTGGAGGTGGAGCTATGCTTAGAGTGGCTAGCCAATGTTGGAGTTGGAGCTATGCTTAGTGTGGCTAACCCATGTTGGAGGTAAAGTTATGCTTAGTATAGCTAGCCTACACTAGAGGTGGAGATATGCTCAGTGCATCTAGCCCATATTAGGTATGTTTAAGTGACCTATGATCACTTAGGGTTAATGTGTTTAACCAGGTACTATCATATGTCCTCCCCAAATATCAATCATTGATTGAGTTACTATTTTGTACATTGCTCTTTTTTGCTTGTTGCTATTTGAGCTTATCATGAATAATGCTTTATTGTTTGAGAACTTGTGTTGACCTTGAGCTTATTCTCTCTTTTCTTTATGCCATTGGTGCATTACACCCTTATGGAAAGCCTCTCTAACTTTTCTAGTTAAGATTATAATTTTTTTCCTTCCAATTTGCTCTTTTTGAAGTCGTTTTAAACTTTACATGCCTATATGTATGCTTCATTTTGGTTATTGGGCAAGCTCAATCCCCCCTAGATCACCTCTTGAGGCTTGAGTATGGAAGGGAGCTCACCTTTTTTGCACTTAGGTGAGCTTAACCTTCCTAGCTCACCTTTTGAGGCATGAACAGCGAAGGGAGTTCACCTTTTTAGCCATGGGTTAAACTTAACCTACCTAGCTCGCCTCTTGAAGCTTGAGCATGAAAGGGATCTCACCTTTCTAGCCATGGGGAAAGCTCAACCATCCTAGCTGGCCTCTTGAGGCTTGATCATGGAAAGGAGCTCACCTTTTGAGCCATAGGATGAGCTTAACCTTCCTAGCTCGCATCTTATGGCTTGAGCATAGCGAGAGCTCACCTTTTTAGCCATAGGGCGAGCTCAACTTTTATAGCTCACTTCTTGAGGCTTAAGCATGGAAGAGAGCTCACCCTTTTTGGCTATATGGAGAGCTTAACCTTCCTAGCATGCCTTTTGAGGCTTAGGTAGGGAAAGGAGCTCACCTTTCAGGCTTAAGACTAGCTCAAGCTTCTTAGCTTGCCTCTTGAGTCTTGAGCATGGAAAGGAGCTCACCTTTTTTTTACCATTGGATGAGTTTAACCCTCCTACCTCGCCTCTTGTGGCTTGAGCCAGAGGGAAAGGGGGGCAGTAGTGAAAGCTCACCTTTTTTTGTTATTGGGCGAGCTTAACTCTCCTTGCTCGCCATTTTAAGGCTTAAGCAGGTAGGGGAGCTTATCATTTTGGACATTGGGCGAGCTCAACCCGTAGCTTGCCCCTTCAGGCTTCAGACAAGTATGAGAGCTTGCGTTTTTGGCCGAATATGGACTAGCTGAGTTGCAAAATTATTATTTTAGGCTTTAATAGGTAGCTCAAGGCTATAGTTTTAGCATATAGGGTGAGTTGGGTTTGGAGTCATTATTTCATGCTTTGTGGGGGGGACTCAGCGATGCCATTTTGGCACGAGAGATGATGTGGTATCTTGGGTCATTATTTTATGCTTTCCAAATCCACCTAGGTTCGATGATTTGATGGTCTGGAGAGCTTGGGCCACCCTCATGCTTTCTTGCTCCCTTTTTATGAGTCTTCCACCTCTAATATTTTAAGTATTGTGTACTGGTTTATTAAGCTCCTTGTAATTTCTTCTTAGCTCACTATTTTATGGCTTCAACGATAAGAGAGCTTCCTTGGCTTTCTAGGTGAGCAATGACCTAAGTTACCATTTTATGTTTCAATGGCTAGCTGGGGCTACCATTTTAGTAGCCTTGGCAGGATACAACCTCTGAGTCATCATTTCATGGCTTGCAGGAGAGGGTGGGATCAATTTTTCATGACTGGTGTGCTGTTCTCTATTCTTTTTTCACCTTTTCATGTTGCGGAGGAGGGGCATCATCATTTTGAGTTGGGCGAGTTACCCTCTCTCCCTAATCGTTATTTAATGGCTTGAGTGGGAGGAAGGAGTGTCATTTTGACTTGGGTAAGCTGCTTCCTTTGTGAGCTACTCCTCGGGTGATTTTCTTCCCTTGGGCGAGTTACTCCTCATAGGATGAGATTCTTCCCTTGTATGAGCTTCTCTTCATTGGGCGAGCTCTTCTCCTTTGGTGAGTTGCTTCCTTTGGGTGAGTTACTACCCTTAAGGTGAACTGCTTTCCTTGGGTGAGTTGCTTCCCTTAGGCGAGTTGATCCTCCTTGCATGAGTTCCTCCCTTAGGCGAGCTCCTTCCTTTAGGCAAGCTTCACCTCCTTAGGTGAGCTTCTCTTCTTTAGGCGAGCTATTTCCTTTGACTGAGCTGCTCCTCTTTGGGCGAGAGTAGCTACCATTTCAGCCTTCCACGAGCTACTCTCTCCTAACTCGTTGTCTTGTGAAGTATGAGGTTGAGAGTACCTGCTGTTTTGGCCTTAGGCAAGCTACTTTCTCCCAACTTGTCATTTTATGTAGTATGGGCTTAAGAGTAGCTTTCATTTTGGCCTTAGGCATGCTATTGTCTCCTATTTACTATTTCGTGGCTTATGGGGGAGGGAAATGTTGTTGTTGTGTTACTGGAAAGTTATTCCTTCTCCTTGCTTTTCACACTCACCTCACCAATGATATTTCAGTTCCCGTTAAGGTTCGAACACTATCACACTAGACTTAATCACAAATACACCTACAAAATAAGGGTTAGAAGAGTCTAAGCTAGTTGCCTGGATGACCAATTTGATGATTAAGTTAGTCAAGATATTTAAGGTATTGTCTGTAAAAGAAGTAGAAGAAGATAATAAATGTTAACCTTTACCTCAGTTTACCTTCTATCATATATATTGTGCTTAAGAGCAGTTATTTCTCCACATCACTATGAATGTGAGATCATGGCCATCATAGTCCTTGAAATCCCAGAACATGGGTGATGTTTATCGGGAGTAGAGTTGACAATGATGACTTAGATCAGACAGGGAGAGTTGAACTGACTTAGTTGTCTTAACTCGCCTATGTTGGAGGTGAAGCTAAGCTTAATGTGGCCAGTCCATCTTGAAGGTGGAGCCATGTTCAGTGTGGCTAGACTATATTGAAGGCAGAGCTATGCTCAATGTTGCTAGTCCATGTTAGATGTGGGGTTATGCTCAATGTGGCTAGCCTATATTGGAGGTGGAGTTATGTTTAATGTAGCTAGCCCATGTTAAAAGGTGGAGCTATGCTTAGAGTGAGTAGCCTATATTAGAGGTGGAGCTATGCTGAGTATGACTAGCCCTTATTAGAGGTGGATCTATGCTAAGTATGGCTAGCCTATGTTGGAGATGGAGTTATGCTCAATTTGGCTAGTCCATGTTGAAGGTGGAGTTATGTTCAGTGCGACTAGCCCATACTGGGTATGTCTAGTGGACATTTAAAGTCACCGTGTTAAGCCAAATACTATTACTTACTATAGACTAACTCTTAAAATGCTTTGACTGGATTTAGTTTTACGAAATTCAAAGAATAATTTTTGTCGCTTAAATTAATAAAAGGAATATATAATTATAAATTGATTAAAATTGATAAATTAAAATTTCAATTATATTAATAAAAAAATAAAGATAAATTATTTTTTTTTGAGTAAATAAATCCCTATGCTTATCATTAGTGGAGAGAAAAGGACAATGAAATTTTTTTTGACATATTTGTTTTTGGACAAAAGTGACCATTTAGTCTTTCAATTTTAATGTCCAAGACAACTAAAGAACAAATTAAGTTTTTTTTTAAGACAAGTAAACCTTAAAATTTATGATGAGTAAAAAAAGGGGACAGTTTGAAAATTTTAGACATAAATTGCCATTGCATTTGATAATTAAATAATTTTAGTTTTTTTTTTTAAATATATCAATTTTATTCCTTCTATTAAATGAAAATACATTAACAAATATTAATAAAAAAAAGGAGAAAGTATAAAAAAAAATACATTGTGCTTTAACACATTTATAATTTAGAATTTATGGAATTTTTTTATGACAACTTAGGATTTTTGTTTGATTATGTTAGTAAAATCGAATCTATGCCCAAGACACTGTTGCTTTTGTCCGACACGGCGCTGACGAGGTGGACAAAAAGTAATGACACTTTAGACGAAAGTAACAACATCTTGGCTTAGGCCCTATTTTGCTAATAGAATAAAACATATATCCTAAATTGTCACAAAAAATTTCACAGATCCTAAATTGGAAATGTGCTTCACAATATAATTTTTTATATTTTTTCATTTGAAAAATCTAATACTATATGATTTTTATATGAAATTTTAATCATAAATTTAAAAATATATTTATAATTTTCACATATTTTTTTTTTAAAATTTAAGCATAATAAAGTAAATAAGTTTTGAATTTCACAAGAATGTATTAAAAAAATATAAATATCTTTTATGCAATTAGCCTTGAATATGAAATATATTAATAAAAAAAATATAAAACTCATAAATTTGGCATACATAATCTTAATTGTAATAGTTTACCTTTAATGGACAATTATAATAAAATTTAACTATTCAAATTAATATGAAATATGTTAGTTAATAAATTTAATCTAATTAAATAATATGATAAATATATTATTATAAATAAATTATATTATTTTCTTATTGAAAATCGAATGCCAAAAGTTAAGAGTGTATCAGATTATCTCAACTAAATTAGCACTACTTTACCACCATTATCATGTATATGGACTGTAAAATTTATTAAAATTGAAAGAAAAAGAATGTTCAATAAAAAGCAATCTTTGAAAAAAAGAAAGAAAAGAGGACTAAATAAATAAAAAAGATTATTTATGACAAAATTATCATAAACAAAAGATAAACAAATATGTGGCACTCATACCACCAATTAGCATCATGTAAGGAAACACGATGCTTAACAACAGCATATGCTGCTTTATTTCCTTCTTTAAATACACGTGTATAACAAACCATTACTTTATTGAGAAGCTCTATACAACCAACCAATTCTTAGTAAATTACTTAAGGAACCTCTAATGATCTAAAATACACCATATGAACCACATTTTGGGTTTTTATAATTAAAAAATGCAGTGAAAAAAAAATAAAATTTCATTCATAAACCAAAACAGGATCAATGCAATTCGATTAATTAATTTAAAGAGCGTTTTCAAACCTTACCATTGATGAAAAAAATGGTAAGATTGCTAGAAAAAAGAGAAGGGGTTCACTCCAATGACATCCAACCTCAATCTTTTAGTGTTCTTGACTAGATTAAGACATCTCCAATATAGGTACGTCCTCCACAAGTATTCTTACGAATAACCTCTAACCAAAGTGAATTTGTGTATTAGCACTCTTTTCTCAAAAGTCTCACTTTTAATTATCTGGTTTAGGAGAATGAAAAGTGTGTAAAACCCTAAAAAAAAGAAGATGTATTTATACTCACGTTAAGGTTTTATTTTAAAATTTAATTTTAGTAACCTTTCAATTATAAAAAATGTTTTTAGTAAATATATCATCTATCAATTTATTTTCTATTCAAATTTCAAAATAGATATTATTTTCTATTTATTTAAGATAACAATTACCTTAAATAAATAAATAAATATACCATAGAGTTTTGCTCAGTTAGTGAGCCCAAGTTTGTTTTGGGCCTATTCTAGGAGTATAACCCTATAGGTTCACATGATGTTGGCAATAGGACTGAAATCCTAATTCAAACTTACTAGTCATAAGTGGCCTCTAACAAGATATTATGACTATCTAAGTTATGTGAATGTCGATAATTCAACATAGCCTAATTTACAGTAAATATTGTAGTCCTTTCGTCACATGATATCTTGATTGAACATAAGGCATAGTTTATGTCATTCTTATATAATTCAACCACATTATCTTTTGATTCTAAGTAGACTAATAATGATACCTCTTTATCAAATTATTCTAGCATGGCCATGCATTTTCTTTAGTCTATCTTATCGAGGGGCCCGTAAACATCTTACTTACATTAAATAAGGGATGAATTCCTTCTCAAGTACTCATATTCCTCATATAACTTATTTCATATCCAAAAATGATGTATTTCATCATTCTGTTAAAGACAATGTTAGAATGTGCTAAAATACAAAATTGTTATATAAAAAACCATGGTGATTTTAAGGTTAGAGGACTAAAACATTATTACTATGATAAGACTTACATATGATAATTATCTATGAAGTAGTCTCATAGTGGTTCAATCCATTACATCATTTATCAAACAAGTACCTATGAGTTGACTTAATATCTTATATTCATAATTAGTAAAACATAATCATCAGTCAATACCATACTAGCTTTAGTTCATTATGATTTCAATATTAATGAATGGTTAGGGATAAATTAGAGTAGAAATCATATTTAAATAAGGGTTACTATTCAGTCACATACTTGATTACCTTAGGAAGAATTGTTTATTCATGAATGATAAAGTCAAAACATGGACACAAAAGATGAACCTGGTGCATATCACTAACAATCTCCCACTTGCACTAGGCCCAATCAACATCGAATCTAATACCCATGGACCGATCATGAAGCTCATGCTTAGGTTGTAGAAGAGCCCTTATTAGTGGATCATCAACATTATCATCTGTAAGTACTCTGCATATACTCATATATCCTTTCCCATTGACTTTTCAAATGTGATGATAATTCTTGAGTATGTGTTTAGATCATTGATGTAATCTAGGCTCCTTAGATTGTGCTATGGCCCCATTATTGTCACGATACAAGTTCATTGGATCTAATATACTGGGAATAACACGTAATCCAATTATGAACTTTTTAATCCAAACAACCTCCTTTGCTACTTCTGAGATAGCTATATACTCAACTTTTATTGTAGAATCAACAATGATGTCTTATTTAAAACTTCTTTAGCAAATTGTACCTTCATTCAAATAAAACATATAAATTGATTGTGATTAAAGGCATCTTTGTCATTTTGGAAGATGGCATCTATGTAAACATTTACAGCTAGCTCATTTTCTTTAACAGTATTTAGTAAAAATGAATCCATACTTCTTCTGAAGTACTTATGGATATTTTTAACTACTGTTCAATGACTTTTTCTTAAGTGTTACTGGTATCTACTTATTTTGCTTAAGGCATATAAAATATCATGTTGAGTACATAATGTTTCATATGTGATAAATCTAATAGTAGAAGCATATGGAATCTTACTTATGTGATCTTGCTCATCTTATATCATTAGACATTGAGTCTTGGTAAGACCAATGCCATGGGGAATTGGTAAGAATCTTCCTTTAGAGTCTTGCATACTAAACCTATTTAGTACTTTATCTATATAAGTGCTCTGACTTCACCAATAAGTCTTTTAGATTTATTCCTATAAATTTGGATGCCTTATATATAAACAACTTTACCCAAGTCTTTCATTGAGAAACAATTCTCTAACCATGATTTAATATTTTAAAAAATAGGGACATCATTTTCAATGTTGGTATGTCATCAATATATAGAACTAGAAATACAATTGCACTCCTACAAACCTCCTTATAGACACAAGGTTCACCTTCATTCTTAATAAAGATAAACTCTTTAATTGCTTCATCAAAACAATAAATGGATCTTTGAAGCTTGCAAACCTTTCCAGAGTTCTCAAAACTGACAAAACCCTATAGTTGTGTCATGTAAACATCAAAAAGTGACTTTCCACTAGGAAATGTTTTTTTTTTTACATCCATTTTCATATCTCATAATCATAATATATAGCTACAATGCAAATAGATTTTAGCATTACAATTAGTGAAAAGGTTTCATATGTTTGTTTAAAACCTTTTGTAACCAATCTTACCTTAAAAGTTTCCATAATGCTATCCATATCGGTTTTCTTTTTAAAGATCCACTTTTAGCCAATAGTTTTCAAACAGTAAGTTGGATCAACCAACGTCCATACTTGATTATTATATATTGATTGGATTTTTTATTTCATGGCTTCTAGCCACTTCTCAAATTCAGGACTATTTATGGCCTTTTGATAGGATATGGGCACACTTTGATCCACAATCAACATATTATTATTATTATTATTATTATTATTATTATTATTATTATTATTATTATTATTATTATTATTATTATGAGAAATCCATATCTCATAGGGATTTGTTATGTCCTACCAGTCATCTTTGCACTTTGTGGTACTTATATAGGTTTAACAACTACTTGTTGGTCCATCTGACGTTCCATACATGGTAAAATGCTATTTTGTTGTTTTTGAATTTCTTCATGTTGTACTATGTTTTCCTTTAGAAATAATTCTCTTTCCAAAAAGACACCATTTCGAGCAATGAACACTTTGTTTTCAAAAGCATTGTGGAAGTAATATCCTTTACTTTCTTTAAGATATCCCATAAAAGCCATTTATCATAATGGGGTGCTAATTTATCAGAAATTTGATGCTTCACATAAGCCTTAAAATACTAAATCTCAAGAAAAGAAAATTTAGGATGGAATATGGTGTCTTTCAATTGCCTTTGATGGAATTTATTCAAAATGAATGCAAGAATTTCTAGAGCATACCCCTAAATAGAGATTGGAAGATTTAACTGACTCATCATTGATGAAACCACATCCAATAAAATTTGATTTCTCCATTCAGACACACCATTTCGTTGTGGTGTTCCTGATGGAGTTAGTTGTGAAATGATCCCACAATCTCTAAGATAATCCATAAATTCTTGGCTTAAATATACACCACCTCGATCAAATCTTAATGTTTCAATATTTTTACCAAGCTAATTTTGTACTTCATTTTTTAAAATTTTGAACTTTTCAAATGATTCAGATTTATGTTTCATTAGATGGATGCCATATCTACTGAAATCATTTATAAAAGTGATGACGTACTGAAAGCCTCCTCTACCAGTTGAAGTTAATGGACCACAAACATCAAAATCTATAAGGCTCAACAAGTCATTATCCTTCTCATTATGTCCAGTAAAAGGTTTCTTAGTCATTTTTCCTAATAAACAAGATTCTCATGTTTCAAATCATTCATATTTAAATGAATTTAAAAGCCTATATTGGTTTTGCTTTGAAATGTATTTCTCATTTATGTGGGCCTAAACAATAATGCCAAAGATTGGTAGTGTTTAAATAATTAGATTTAAAATTTTCTACATCAATATTATAGATTGACTTTTTCATTAGTGTCTTTAATGTAACATAAAGACTATTAGAATGTGGAGCATATCCATAGAAAATGTTATTATGATAAATGGCGCATGTATTATTCCTAATAACAAATCCAATGCCTTCCTTGTCAAAACAATATATATATATATGCTCATAGTAGGTATATAATAACAATTTTTAAAATTTAAAATAAGTCCACTAAGCAGAGTTAACACATAAGCCCCTACAACTAAAAAGTAATAACTCTTGCTCCATTGCCAACTCATAGGTCCACCCCGCCTAATCCAATATCTAATACCCAAGAACTAGAGGTAGATAAATTACTTTGTAAAATAAAAATACTTAAAGAGGTAGTTGCACTAACCTTATTCTTCTTCAGACCATCTGAATATAGCTTGTAATTTCTTTTCATATGGCTTGGCTCATTGCAGAAAAAGCTTATTCCCTCCTTTGGTGTCTTTTATTTATGCTCATCTTTGGATTCGTGCTTGGTTTTTGCCTTGGGCTTTTAAAATCCTTTAAAATCCTTGCCCTTTTCCCATATTTTTCATACCCTTTCCCTTACTGACTATTAAAATATATTTAGTATTCTTGATGTTCTTTTAAGCAATTTTAAGCATCTCATACAACTCTGAAATATTTTTGTCCATGTTATACATATTGAAGTGCATGATAAACCCATTATAAGTGTCAGACAAAGATTGAAAAATGATATGAACAACTAATTGTTATTCAATCTTGAGTCTAAGCTTGTCCAAGTGTTCAAGATGACCCTTCATCTTGAGAACATGATGATTCACAAAGCTGCTAACTGTCAACTTAAAAGACAGAAATGCCCTAATGGTGTTAAGCCTTTCAATTCTAGCTTTCTCTTGGAACATTTCCTTCAGATGGCCTATTATGATATAAGCTTACATTTCCATCAATTGCTTTTGAAGCTTAAATTCCATGCATCTAAGCTTGAGACAAGTGACATCAATAAAATCATTAAAATGCTTATTGTAAGCATCCTTTTGATCTCATGGAGCATTAGCAGTTGTTTCCTCTTGAGTAGGTTAATAATGTATTCCTTTCTTTCTTTCCTATGAACAATTATTAAGTTTTGTACTAGTTAAGAAAGTTTGTCCTATTGAGGTTATCCTTTTCAAGGATCAATTGTAGAGATATGTTAGGTATAGTGTTTGATGCCATTGTCTATAACAAATAAATAAAGAAAATTTAGTGTTATATATGAATAAGGCAAAATAAAACTCCTACTAAATTTTCTTAAATTATAAACCCTCAAAAGTTTAACAATTGAAATTTCTTAATGGACCAAGATCCATATTTCACTTTAATTTAAGTAAGCTTTAGCTTATTGCCTAAAGTATGGATATTTATGTAAGTAACAATTTATCGATTACATCTCATGAAATTCTTAGATAATTATAAGATACTGACACACATGTTCTAGCATGTCCTATTAAATGCCTCAGGTCCAAAACTATTTTCATAGCCTAGTTAAGCCCAAATAACTCAAACATATGGATATCACTAATACTTAACTTTTATTATTTAGGTTGCTTTATACATAATGCTTTGACATGACCTATGTATAGCAATCCAAATCATGATAAGTATTGAACATCAGGAGGTATTTTACTAACTTAATATTAAATAATGGTTTTAATTAGTTTTTACCTTATTCAATTAATTATTATATTGCATCATATACATGACACAATGATAATCATAATAATATAATAAAATAAGATAAATGTGTCATAGCATGGCCTAAATCTAAATTGTTCTTCATAAGCCAATATGAAGATCAAAGGTCAATCCTAGTTGATATTTGCAAATTCAAGCTTGAGCCTCCAATTTAGATCTCCACCTTTTACCATGGGCCTCCTCCTTTGGCTCCCATTTTGGATCTTAATTTACATTACATAACTACTTGTATTTTAGACTATGCCATTACATCTAATAATAAAAATAATTAGAACAAATAAAAATGACTTTCAAACCATATTTAATAGTACAACCCATAAAATAAAATAATACAATAAAATCCAATCACATTGATAGTAAGGGTCATGCTAATAATCTAATACATTTAGCAAATTTAGTTGTTATGTTTAAAATGAATTATGTGATGAATCCATTAGGGGTCAAGGGGCAGCGCTTAGCGATGGTCCCACTACCAAACTCTTTGAATGCATTTGAATGAGTCATTGCCAAAATCCTTAAAGTTTGTGAACACGCTGCCACTAAAACCCTAATTTATTATAATCATATTACAGACTAAGGTGGGAAGTATGAAACTAATTTTCTAAAATTTATGTGTGAAAAGAAAGGCCTAATCCATGAATTTATAGCACCTTACACTGTATAATAGAATGAAATAGGTAAAAGGAAAAGTATAACCCCTAAAGATATGAGAACACCATAATTATTAGTTCAGGATTACTAGATAACATGTACGGGGAGGCCATACTTTTAGCAAACCATATTCTTAATAGGGTGGCTTATAAGAGGTTGGATTACCATTTGAAGTTTGGAATGGTTATGCTTTGAACCTGAAATACAAAGTGTAAGGGTGTCTTGTTAAGGTAGGAATATCTTTCTTTAAATGTGATAATATTAGTTCTAAACTTCAAGATGCTTTGTTTGTTGGCTATGCTGGAAAGAATGTTGCTTATCAATTTATGTACGTAAATGATTATTCTATGTGTGAATCTAGAGATAGAATTTTTTTTGAGAATATTTTCCCATGGTAGGAAAATGAAACTTTTCAATGCATGAATTTACATGATTCTTCATCTACTAACATGTTTATATCTACCTCTAAAGTGAATGATGAATTAAATGCACTTAGGAGGAGTAAGAGAAGTAGAACATAAACAATTTATGGTCCTTTATGGCTACTTTTATGAATGAATTAAATGACATTGATGAATTTAAAGAGTTTATAGTTTGACTTCACATGATAGACAAGGATCTTTAAACTTATGAAGATGCTATAAATTCTAATGCCAGTTTCTAGAATGATGTAGTAAATAGTAAATTGGAATTCATTATGTCTAATCACACTTAGGAATTAATAGACTAGCCTAAAGGTTGTAAAGCCATTAATTACAAATGGATTTTCAAAAGAAAACTTAAAACTTGTGGAATTATCAATATCTTCAATGAAAGACTAGTAATTAAAGGATTTACATAAAAATCTGGTATATACGTCTTTAATACTTACTCACTTGTTACTAAGATCACCATAATTCATGCTTTAGTTGCTTTAGCATCTTCTCATAAACTTATAGTACATCGAATGGATGTAAAAACTACATTTTTAACTGGTGGCTTAGTACAAGAAATCTATATGACTCAACCTTGAGGATTTGTGGTTCCTGGTTAAGAACATTAGGTGTGTAGACTTTAGAAGTTGTTATATGGTCTAAAATAAATGACAAAATAGTTGTATGAGAAATTTCATAGAACTAATCTTGCTTTTGGATTTATGGTAAATGCTTCATAAGCATGTGTATATCATAAAAATGTTTAACTCTGATTGTTTGATGATTTTTTTATATTTTGATGACATGTTGATCATTGACATACAAAATTCTATAAATAAGACTAAAGTATTTTTATGTTCTCAGTTTGAAATGAAAGACCTAAGTGAAGTTGATGTGATTTTAGGTATTAAAGTTACTAAAACTGATGTAGGTTACATTTTGTCTCAATGACATTGTATAGAGAAAATACTAAAGAAAATCAATAGTTTGATTAAATTCTAATAAAAGAATCCATAAGATCCTAGCATACAATTAAAGGAAAATAATGGAAATAGTGTTTTTCAAGAATAGTATGCTAAAATAATTGGGAGTCTAATATTTCTAATGAATTATACCTAGCCTAACATAGCTTATTTAGTCAGCAGACTTAGTTGGTATACACATAACCCAAGTTGAGAGCACTGGATTGCTCTTAAGCAACTATTGAAATATCCTAGGGGTGCATTTGGTTTCACTAACATGACAATAAAATACAAATAGGACAATACAAGATAGGAGTAGATTGGACAAATACTTGTCTTATCTTGTGTTTGGTACAATTGGAACAAGGAAAAAAAATAAATTATAATGATTTTTAAAATTTTTTTCATATTTATTATTTAATATAGGAAATTTTGAAAGTAATAAAAAATATTTTTTATTTGGATCATAAAAAAAGAAATAAAATGTAAAAATTTTTAAACGATTAATTTTATTGATTGTAAATGGAAATAAATTTTTTATTAATGGGATCTAAGTGAAATATTAAAAGTTTAAATAAAATTTAATTATATTTATTGGCATAATTCATTAATAAATTTATGGACAATTTAGTACTCTATAAACTGGAAGGACTGAAAAAAGGGGGTAGGACTTGACAAAATGTGATTTTCGTCAAGTCTTATACAAACTTAAAAATGCTTAATGTAGTAGATAAGTTCGATTTGTCTTGACATGTTATATTCTATCCAACTTTGCTAAACAAACGCAACCTAGAGGTATTATGGATTTTAGATTATATTATGTATGTTATCCTATTGTGTTAGGGGGTTATTGTGATGTCAAATACGTAACCTATAATGATGGGTGAGTTCTATTAGTGGATATGTATTCACTTTGGATGGAGTTATCATATCTTAGAAATTTGCAAAACAATCTGGTATAGCTAGATTCATTATGGAATCTGAATTCATTGCCTTGGATTTAAGCAAACAAGATGTTAAATGGTTAAGGATATGATTGGCTGACATTCCTTTGTGTGGATTTCCACACCCACCTATTTCTCTATATTATGACTCACAAGGTGCTATATGTGTTGCTAAGAATAGTGTCTATAATGACAAAATGAGACATATTCATATTAGATATGAGATAGTGAGGCACTTGATTAGGAGTAGAGTACTCATTATAAAGCACATGAAATACGAGAGAAACTTAGCTAATCCTTTAACTAAAGGACTATGTAGTAGAATTGTCCTAAATTCGTTGAGGAAAAAGGGTTTAAAGCTTGTGAGGTGAAAAATTCATGATGGATATCTGACCTTATTCACTAAGGTTTTATGGTCAAATGAAGTCATAAAAAGAATCACAATTTTTTACACTTTACCCATACTTATGACATGTATGTAAAAGAGGTTGAGCTTATAACTATTAATGAATATTTAATCCTATAATTTAGATAGTGCTAATGAAATAGACTTAATAGATTCAACATCTAATATAAGGGGTTGAGTATTCATTGTTCTTAATAGTTTCATAGTCCTTGATATGAGTGGTCTATGTTTAGATAGACTTGATGAAATCACTTACTTAAGTGTGAAGGATTGGCCTCCTTCTATGAAAGATGATGGACTACATATTTCTGAGAGTACTAATGAGAATCATGAAGTTTTGGTTGGCCAATATTTAACTTATCGCAGAACTTGCTCAAGGTCTAAGGTAAATACGTGTCATTAGGTCCATTCTCTTATCAAGGAGTTCAAAAGTCCTTCACTCATTATATAAAGGAAATATCTCATATCATCATGTGTTAGTTCAAATCTCAAAGATATTAACACTTAAATGTTGAACCATTATAATGCTCCAAACTCTTTATATATATATATATATATATAAACTTTTCACTAGTGGGTATTATTGATAATGTAAAAATAAAAATGGTACTTAGTGTTTTTATTTCCTCTTTTGTAAATCAATTTTAATTCCACATTGGAAAAATAAAGTTGTGAATTCCACTTTATATTGCTTACCTCTTTTGTGATAATTTGATTAGATTGGGCTAGTGCCTTCACACATGCATCGTTGTTGCCGTCGGATCAGCTTGGGTCGTGTCGCATGCACGATATGGTATGGTATTTTTCAATTGTTGGTCTCATTTTTTTTTTTGAAAACTTTATTTTTTTAGTCTTTTTATTTTTCTTTAGATGAAAAAATTTACAACTCAACTCAACAAGGCTTTAATCTTAAGTTAATTGGAGTTGGCTATATGGATTCACTTTCTCCATTCGGAGCGATCGTGAACCATATTATCAAAAATTTTTAAAAACTCAAGATCATGTTAAATGACTCTACTCCAAGTTAGTTTAGGTTTACCCCTCCCTTTTTTACCCGTATTTACTCTAAGGTGCTCTAATTTTCTAACTGGTGCATCTAAAGGTCTACGCCGCATATACTCGAATCATGTTAGTCTCCTTTCTCTCAACTTGTCTTCTATAGGGGCAACTCTGATTTTAATGAAAAAATTTATTTGAAAATTTTATTTTTCTTTTCTTGCAGCTTTTAATTTAAAATTTTTATTTTTTTTCTATTGTAAATTCAAAATTTTAATTCTAACTTTCTGATAAGGTTTTTATCCAGAGAAAAAGTTCAATTTTGACCCAATGTTTACCAAATATACCATATTACCACCTAATATTTTCAAAAAATCAATTAAGCCCCTTAACGTTACAAAAATGGTGCATATTAGAAATTTTCTGTTAATGGAACCCATTTTTGATGAAGTCGCATGCTGACATGTATTGTTCTCGGCTTGCCACTTCATCAAAATTACACTCCATTAACGACATAGTGCTAATCTGTACATTTTTTTTAACGTTAAGGACTTAATTGATCTATCAAAAATATTAAAGGGTGATGTGGTATACCTAGTAAATATTAGGGTAAAAAAATGAATCTTATCCCTTTTTATCCAGTAGTATCAAATAATCGAACTGATTTCGTAGATCTGTTGCCTTATTTTGTGATCATTTTTTCTTGTAAATTCCTAGGTTTGGAAGATTGGAAAAGGCATTTAAATATATTGTCTTCTTTTCTTTTATTAAAAATAGTTTTAGCAGCTTTGAGCAATTTCTAATCTTTTAATCCGGGTGTATGAATTAAAGAGATCATTATGTTAATATTGGGGTGTCATCGATTTTGATTGCACTTGCTGTAACAAAATTACTTCTAAGGCAATGGTCATTTCGATGACATAGCTATCACAATTCTATCATTATATCACAATTCTTTCATTATATCTGATTTCGATTTGATTCTCTTTTTATTATTGTAATTCTATTTTTATTAAATTAAAGGGTTAATTATTAAAAAAAAAAAACAATGAACTTATTTGTGGATCTAGCACAAATTTTATTTTTCATTAAAGGTCACAAACTTTGAAATTTTGACAAAATTAAGCTCTTGATCAAAATCCTTAATTTTTTCAACTATCGGAGATGAAGTGTCAACTTTTTAGAGTTGATTTTTATTTTTTAATTATATTTATGAGTTGATTAGATAGTTTTGCATCTAAAGAAATAGGAGTAAGGGTCTTTTAGGCCCCTTAACTTCAAAAAAAAAAAAATTCCATTAAGCTCTTATGAGCTTTTTGGTGCCCAATAGACACCTAAACTCCTAATTACGCCCCATTAAACCCCAAACCCCATTTTGCCCTAACGTTGCTAACGGTTAACTAATGAAAACTGTCATCTCTCTTGTTTAGCCCACCACCATCACCTCCTCCTCCTCCATCATCATCATCATCATCATCATCATCATCATCATCTTTTTTCTTCTTTTTCTTCTTTTAATCCTACAAATTAAAATTAAAATTTTCTTCATCAATATTTCTATTTTGTTTTCTTTTAACTTCATTAAATTAAAAGTAAAAAAAATAAAGATTGAGAAACAGAGGGTTTAGATTTGAACCACTATCACTGCCTCTTCTTCTTCTTTCATCTTTGATGTATGAAGGTTTGTTTTATTATTTATTTATTTTTTACTCTTCGATTTTATGAAGAAAAAGAAGAAGAAGATTATAATGGTGATATTAAATTATTTCGCTTTGATGGTGAATTATATATATAT
>CAOJBK014988882.1:0-10933 GCA_948294925.1 Codiaeum variegatum
GTCCATCAACATAGCTTGGGAATATTCCTCAGGAGTCAAATCATTCTTCCTTGCAACTCTCAAGGAAGGAACACATACCTCCAAAGGCAAAATGGCATCATGCCCAAAGGTAAGTGTAAAAGGACTTGTACCAGTTGCTTCCCTTTTGGAGGTTTGATATGCCTACAGAGTTTTTGACAGTATTATTGGCCAATCTCTATAATTATCCTCAAACATATTCTCCAATATGAAAATGATGATTTTGTTTGAAGCCTTCGCTTAGCCATTAGCTTGAACATAATATGGAGTTAAGGTAGGATGCTTAATATTGTATTATTCCATGAATTCTCTCATCTCTTCCCTAATGAACATAGTTTCTTGGTCTGTTGTAATGTTTGAGGAATCTCAAACTTATGAATAAGATTTTCTTTGATGAAGGCAATGACATTGTCTTATTCAACTTTTTTCATGGGAATTGCATCCACCGACTTGGTGAAATAATCAATGGCCACAATAATGAAGCTATGGTCCTTAGATGAAACAAGATAGATTTTTCCAATGAGATCAATGGTCCACCCTCTAAATGGCTATGATTTCACCACTAGATATATGTCATTACCTGATACTCATTGAATGGTTCCATATTTTTTGCATTGGTGGCATCCTTTAGTATAAGTGATACAATCTTTCAAGATTGTGCCTCCTAATCAGCCATCTCATCTTCCTTCCATCCCGATTCACACCACAAATACCTTCATGGATTTGAATTAAAATCTCCATGGCCTGAGGAAAGAAAGGACATCTCAATAGTAAGCCATTAAAGGTTCTCCAGTATAAGTCTTCCCTAATCAAAACATAATTCAAAGCTTGGGCTCTAATTTTGAATGTCACTTTTTTGGAGGGATTTTCCAGATATGCCTTGATGTTGGCACACCAATCACCCACCACATTTAAGTCTGTATTGAATAACTCAAATTGAAGACCTCTTTCTTAAATGGTGGGTGTGATTTTTTCTACACCAAAACAAACTTGTGAGTTAATTATTTTGACATTTTTAAGCCTGATGCAACCTGACACAATTCACAACTTCCCAATTAGATTCTCGAGGTACATATATAAAAGATATATTTTCAAAAGAATTAGTAAGTTGGATGGCTGCAGTAAAATAAGGAGCTCAAGAAAAGCTGGTGCACGTATATTCCCCATATAACTGCTTGACTACAAGCTATGAATCACCAATAACTAGTACTTTTTTAGAATCAAGGTCTTGAAGAAATTCAAGGCCTATGATTAATACCTTGTATTTAACTTGATTATTAATGCATTTAAAGTCTAAAGTAAAACTTAAAGCCATTTTGGTACTAGAGGGAGTTGTAATTACCACACCGACCCCAATCGAACTATATGTGGAAGAGTCATCGAACCTGAGGACCCAAGGTTGAATATTCACTCCGCATGTAGGAAGCTCTCTTTCCTCAAAGATTTCTTAAGTTGTGTAATCAATAAGGAAGTCTGCCAAAGATTGACCCTTCACCAATTTTTGAGGATGATAGACTAATAAGAACTCGATCAAGCTTAGCAGCCACTTCCCAATCTTTCCTGACAAAATGGGTGTTTAACATGTACTTCATCAGATCAGTCTGTGAAATTATATAAACTCTATTTTTTCAAAAGATAATGCCTCAATTTAGCACACGTAAAGTATAAAGCAAGACATAATTTCTCTATTGAGGAATATCTTTGTTCAGTAGGAGTTAAAATTCAGCTTAATATTAAATGGCCTGTTCATGGCCCAAAGTATTAGTTTGAGTTAAAAGACAACCAACAGATTCATAACCAACAGATATACATAGTTTCAGAGGCATCCCTTCCTTAGGCGGAACTAGTACAGGATGTTTGACAAATATTCTTTAACTTTATTAAAGGAATTTTGGTGCCTCGATTCCCATTTAAAATCATTTTTTAGTTTTAGTTTTAATAAATCAGAAAATTCTTTTATTTTTCCATTAAGATTAGAAATAAACCTCCTCAACTAGTTGACCTGCCCCAAGAACCTTTGTAACTCCTTTTTTGTCTAAGGCAACTTTGCTTTAAGAACTTCCTTTGGTTTACTCTTGTCGATCTCAATCCCTCTTTGATGCCCAAGAAATCCCACCAAAAGCACATTTTAAAGGGTTAAGTTTTAAGTGATAAAAGCTCATCCTTTCAAAACTTTTTCTCAAGTAGAGCACTTGGTCATATGTTTTTATGATTTTACCACAATATCATCAATGTAAATTTTCATATGATGGTCAATCATGTCATGAAAGATGGCATTCATGGATCCTTGGTATGTTGCACCAATGTATTTCAAGTTGAACTGCATAACCAGCCACTTAAAATTCCTAATAGCACTAGAACATCTTAAGGTGGTCTTGGAGATATCTTCCTTAGCAATGAAAATTTTGTTATAACCTAAAAGGCTATCCATAAATAACAATAGCTCATTCCTGGAGGTAGTATCAATAACCATATCAACAATTGGCATAACATAAATATCTTTAAGAGTGGCCAAATTCAAGCCCTAAAATAAATACATACTCTAAGCTTACCATTCTTTTTCATAACATGGACTATATTATAAAGCCATTCCACATATCTAGTCGGGCAGATAAAGCCAGCCTTAAGTAGTTTTTCAATTTCTTCCTTAAATTTTAACTCCACCTCTCTAGACATTCTTTTTAGAGGTTGTTGAAAAGGCAAAAATCCGGGATTGATAGGGAGGTGTTGTTCAACTACCTCTCTTGCTAAATCAGGCATTTCAGTGTGATCATATGCAAAACAATCTTTAAATTATTTTAACAATAAAATTAATTATTTTTTAATATTTTCTTTTAACAAAAAACTGACAAAAGTAATTCTTGGCTCTTGGGGAGTGTCAAGATTTATTTCTTCTAAAGGATCTTAAACCTCATATTAATTATCTTGAAGGCTTAGTGGAGCCTCCATCACATCTTTAAGTTGTAACTCTTCAAAATCCTCAGCAGACTCACCTTCCTCAATGATGTCTAATTCACATAGTTCTAGATCATCATAAGAAATTTTATTCACTGTCTATTATATTAAAAGCTTATGAATAGTAGATGCAGCTACTGCCAACTCCTCTTAGGAGTGACTAATCATCAATTTCTTCAATAATGGGACCTTATATCGGCCATTTAGAGTCAGGCACGATAGACTTTCCTAGGTAAATCAAATCTAAGTGATCTTAATCCTTTTTCTCCATGTCATGTTTGAAAAAATAAGTGTGTTTTGAGTCTCCATTCATCTTTCTACTGGTAAACTTGAGAGACCCCAAGTCCACATCATAGAACTTGGCTTCTAAATTATTGACACGTGTTGTAAATGGCTTATTGTCGGCCCAAACCACTTCAATGTCATTACCCTTCCAAAAGAGCAAAAGTTGGTGTAAAGAATATGAAACACACCAATTAGCATGAATCCAATGACTTCCAAGTAAAGCATTATAGTTGGCCTTTGATTCCACAAGAAGAAGCTTGTAAGTGAGTTTCTACTGCCAATAGTTATTTCCACAAGCAAAACTCCAAGGAAACTAAGAACTTTACTTGTAAAAGCTGATATAATAATATCAGTAGAAATAAAATCATTTTGATTTTTCCCAAGAGAGCTTAAAAATCTAAGAGGAATAATATTAAAAGTTGAACCATTATCTACAAAGATCCTGGAGAATGGTTTACTATTCAAGTAAGCCTTAATGTACAAAGGCTTTATGCATTTAGTCATCTCCACATAAGGCTTCTCAAGAATGACTCTTTTGGGTTGATCTGACTGAGTGGCCTGAATTACTACTCCACTTAGATGCACATCTGATGAATTTGAGAATTTTTCCCCTTAAGTATCAGGGAACTCTGATTGCATCCTGCATCATGAACTCTTAGGGAAGCATAATCGAAATGGTTCCACATCCCAAGGACAAATGTTTTCCATCAATCCCCATGTATTCCTCAGTCTCTATAGGTTCATCAATGTTCGCCTCATAACCAAAATTTTCCACGGATTCACTTTTGTTGAGATAAGGATCCTCAAAGGCCTTTTTGTTGAATTTTGATTTTTTTGCCATGGTTTTCCTAATGCCTTTATTCGATCTAATTTTGTTCTTCTTTCTCCCTTCTTCCACAACCCTTTTCCTCTAAAGTCTCCTTTTTTGGGTATGGGTCAAGTGCTGGAGAAATTTCTTATCCTACACTAGGTGCCAATGTCTGCTAGGTTGCACAGGCTTTGGCACCACAAACCTTGGTTGTTTTCTATTAAACCCTAGGGTAGTCACCTCATCATCCCACCTATAATCATTTGAAAAACTGCAAAAAGGATTATTTTTATAAAAATATATATTTTTTTGGTTGAGGAATTTCCCTGTACAATTGAGGAACTCCACCTTGAGGTTGACCTCCAGCTGCCACCATGGCGATTGCTTTGGCGCCAATGGTTGAATGATTTTTTATGATAGAATGGATTTTTCCTTGTTGCCCAACCACCTTCCTCAGAGCCATCTCCCCAACCAATAGGTTTAATTGATTCATTGAGGATGTCTGCTAATGGTGGTTTGCTGTACTTCACTAGAAAATCAAATTTGCCAGAGAGTTGGCCAAGGGTGTCCCAATTCTCATCTTTCTCCTTGAGCTTCATTTTTACATCCACAAAAGCTCTAAGATCAATGCCAATTGTGTTGATGGAAGTGACGAGTGTAAAATGGTTCTTCCTCAATTAATATGGAATCTTTCTTTACTGGGGATTTCAACACTCCTTTATTGATTTGATCTTAAGCCAGGTTTTTAAACACCCAACAAGAATTAGTAGAATGGTTGTAAGTATGTAAAAATTGTGGTACTTACAATACTCTTTTCCTTTCAACTCTTCCTTGGTTGGAAGTTTGTGGTCACGTGGAAAATTGATGAATTTTTCCTTGAGGAGAAAATCAAAGATTTGGTAAGTTTTTTAGACCTCAAAAGTGTACTGTATCTGAGGATTTGAGCCTTGGGATTTCTTTCAAACTTATGGGGATTTCTTCTCCAGCAGTGGACAAACACATGACCCAATATTAACAAGGTCAACAATAGCAACTTTAGTATTGGAAACCTCATGGAAATAAGTTCCCATTGAGGATTTTCTCATTTGATTCTCTTCCTGGAGAAATTCTTCATATTCACCAACTTTAGCAGCAAGATTATAAAAGTCTCAAAATTCCATACCTTGAAACATCTTCCTCAGCTCAATATCGAGACCCCTTTGAGCTATTTTGACATACTCGATTTCTGGCAGAAAGATTTTGCACTTATTCCTCATCTTTTTGAAGTGTGCAATGAAGATATCAACCATTTCTCCAGCTCATTGAGTCACTCTAGATAGTTCAGTAATAGAAATATTTAGTTTGGCCCTAAATAATTAGGTGTGGAATTGACGATCCATCATCTGCCATGTAAAAACAAAATTCCTAGAGAGGGTAGCATACCAAGTAAAAGTAGTACCGATTAAGCTATTAGGAAACAATTTGAAATTTAAATTGAAAATTTTTTTATAATTTGCCAATTCGTCGCATTAGATGGTAAAATGAGTAATATGTTCAAGTGTAGATTGCCCCTCTTCCTCAGAGAATAAAGAAAACTCAGGAACATGATAACCTATTGGATAAGGATTATCTCGACCAATCATGTCCGTATATGGCTTATGAAATTCAGTCTAGCCCACTTGACGAAGACCAGGACCATACAACTCTTGCACCACATCATGTATAACATCCAAATCAACTCCTCCCATCCTTAGAGATCGAAGAAGTGGCACACTAGTATGGGGAAGGGACATATATCCCTGAGGAAAGTTGCCCCTCAAGCCTCTATTCTCTTATTCATAGACTCCAGGTTGTAAGGAAGTTTTAGTTCTATAAAAAAACTTGTTGATTTGGCCTATTATTATTAGTAATATTAGTATTACTGCTAGTAGAGTTGATATGATTATTAATTTTGATAGGCACAACCTCTTCCTTTCTATGAGGAGATTTGTACCTATCATCAGTGGCCTAAGGAAATCTTGAGAAAGGCTTCACAAAATTAATAGCTTCTTCTTGGGCCATCGATTTTAAGGTGTTTTCCTATTTTGAATTTTGATCAATATTTTTAGAAAGAGATTGCATTAGATTAACCATAATTTTTTCAAAATTACCAAAAGTATTAGACATAATATTGTTGTCATGTTTAATGGAATTTACTACCTGAAGAATTGCCTCTTGTAGTGCTTTAAACTTGTCAAAGGTTTGAGAACCAATGCTCTCACCAGCATCTTCAATGATTTTTAAGCTATCCCCTATCAAGTCAATAGGAGATTTGTCTCTACTTTAGCTCTGGGGAATCTAAGCTTTTTTAGAATGTTCATCACATGATTGCTCAAGCGTTTTGTTAGATAGATCTCCAACTTCAACAATTTCTATATCATTTCTTAATTTTGGTATAATGAAAGTGAAACGCGGTCCCACTAGGCATGTAAAAAAAGATTGTTGCATTATTTTCAGGCTTGCTGGCATGTCAGAGGAGAAATTCCTCAAATGTTTAAATTCTAACTTTTTTTCAAATATGAGTGGATTCCCAAATGCCTTTACCACAATTTATTTGGATTTTATTTAAATTTGATTGTAAATTGAGAATAAAATTTGGAATTGAAATGTGAAAGCATGATTGTATTGATTTGTAAGAAATTGAAAATTATAGTAAATGAAAGAAAATACTAAGGAAAGCTTGGAAAATTATTAATCAGTAAAGTAGAATACTTCTTGAGGAAATGTTAAAATTTAAAGCTAAAACTGTGAATTTGAATTGAAAAATTGGCTTTAGTTGATTGTTCAAGTTGTTGATTGATAAGTTGTTGAGTTTGATAAGTTTTTTTGTGTGTCCAATTCTGTGTCTGATACTACTTTTATACCACTTACCCAGTAAAAAGACGGAGCACCAACAACCATCTAAAGAAGACATAAATTTTCAGTTACATGTGCTATATTATTTTATCTCCAAGACTCACTGTCTGGAATACTCTAGTGCAAATATGATGCCGACTCATCTTTTAGGCATTTAGTTAGACTTTATAATTATTTAGGCTATTAAATCCAATAAATAAATTATTTTAAGCTAATAGATATTTAATTTAATTAATTTATATGATAAATTCAAAATTTTATTTTAGTCACAAACAATTATCGTATATGTTACTTGATAAATAGTTATTTTTAAGAATGTTGGAACTTTTATGAAATCCTAAAATTCTTTAGAAGAAAGAAAGAAAGGGAAAATGGATTGAGGAATGGGGCAAGAGAATGAAGGAAACAAGCCAAAATGGTAGGAAGCTTCTTCGACTACCTCTTCGTAGTCCACCACCACTGAAGCGAAGCTCGCAGCCCAGAGACTTCAAGGAAGCAAGCGGCAACAGTGTTGGAGAAAGGGTGACGATAGAATTTAGTGAAGAAATTATAACAACGGTAGATTTATAAAATTATTTCTGATAAAATGAAGGTAAATCTCCCCAAACAACCACCACTAACATGTTGTTGACATCAAAATGCTTCAGATAGTGGCATTTCTCAACCCTAATGACCACCTCCAGTGGCGGTGCATGGCGGCGCACAAAGATGTCCATGGCGGTGCTACCCTATAAATTTTTCTTCAATCCTTTGATTTGTATTTGGGCATATCCCAGCTGAATTTTCTATGGTAATTTTTAAAATCTCAATTTTATTTGGTTAATTAAGTTGTGATTGTTTGAAATATGGTTTGATATTTGGTTATTGATACAACTCAACATCAGCTAAGGTTCGCATATTAGTCCGAGCCCCTTAACACCTTGGTTCCTTCCGAACCCCCTAGCCCTTAAGAAGTTTATCTTATTAGCCTTCGAGTTCGGAAGGTTGTCAAAGACAGGTGTCCATAAGGCCCTGAAGCTAGTCAACGGTCACATCACAAGTCCCATCCTTGGATACTCTGCAACACACATAGAGTGGACACATGTCCCACTACAGGGGTTTCAACCCTATAAATACAACATCAACTGCCTCACACAGGTAAGTCTACTTTGAAACACCAAATCCATATTTTTCATCTTTGAAAGTTATTCTCTCCTTAGAGATATCTGACTTGACCGTCGGAGGCTTTATGTTGGACACACATCTGGCCACCCCTAACCTCTTCTTTCTCTTGCAGGTAGTTTAGTTCAAACTAAAGGAGTCCCACTCCAACTACTTGGAATCCTACCATTCATCATTTGGCACCGTCAGTGGGAAACATAGAGTTTCCTAACCAAATCATTTCCAAAACTTGCATTAAAGCTCTTAAAATGGAACCTACCCATAATGAAACCCACAATGTGGAAGAATGTCCTCCACCTACCAACACAAATCAAATAACCAACACACCCACTGCAAATCAAATCCTAGTAGCAGTTTAGACCAATCTATTCACTTCCCTACAAACTCTTCAGAGATTAATGGGGCAACATCAAGTACCAAGCCATTTAACACCAGCTTCATAGCCCATGCAGTCCCTCGCAACCTTAGAACTGGTGGCTATGTTGCAAAGTGTAGTCACTAACCTTATCCCCTAACTCCCACAAGTCCACTTGAATTCAACACCTAACCCACTAGCCCAGGTTAGTAATGACTCACTTGCAATGAATAGAGGGCTAAATTTTAATATCCCATTGATGAAGTAAGAGCCCCACCAACCAAGCCCACAAAAGGTAAGGGTAGAATCGGATTAGTGCTAGAAGTGCCAACCAGAGAAGAAAAAATGGGAGAAGGGAGTGGAAGGCCTATGGAAGATGAAAGGGAAGCAATAACAGACAGGTTCATAGCTAGTGAAGCCAGGAGCAGAGGATAAGAAGATCACAGGAGTCGATCCCATAGGGGTTCAGAGCGAAGGCCCAGAAACTCTCATAGACATGAGAACCGAAGGGGTGGAGGTGATCAAGATGCCTCAAACACCAGGGGTCCATAGCAATGTTGAGAGAAAAAGTCAAAAGATAAGTGAAAGAAATGGAAGGAGCCAAGCCAGGTCAAAGAAGAAGCTTTACTCTCCACCTTAAGTCTCCATTCTATAGGAGCATTGATGAGTTCCAAAAGCCAGAGAAGTTCAAGCAGCCGCAAATGACTAAATATGATGGAAGTTAGGATCCTAAGGTGTATGTCCTAGAGTATAAACACTTAGTGAAGTTACAGACCATTAAAGATGAATCACTCTACCGAGCATTCCGAGGCACGCTGGGAGGAGTAGCGATGAAATGGCATGATAGGTTAGAGAAAGTGGAGCAAGGTTCGGATAAGTTGCTAAGAGACTTCATTGTCCGGTTCAATAGAGAAACACTGAAGGTGACAGACATTGATGAACCTAGAGCAGTTGAAGCTTTACAGAAGTGCATAATCTATCAGGAATATTTCAAAGCTTTAGTCCAGAGCTCACCCAAGATGTTAAATGAAGCAATGGCCATCATGGAATAGTGTATTAAATAGGATGATGCTTTCAAAGAGAGCAGGTTTTATAAAAAAAAAATTCTATATAAAGGAAGCTCCTCTCAGAAGAAAGCAAAGAAGGAAATGACACCAAAGATCGAGGGATCGTCTAGTAGGCAAAATCCCCCACCAAGACTGATCAAACCACCTAGGAGGGAGAGGTTTGACCCCTCAAAGTATACACCCTTAAATGCCAAGCTAGACGTAGTTTTTGCAGCTTTCCAGGATAAAAACATCTGAAGGAGGCCCAAGCCAATCATGAAAGACCTAGAGAAGAGGGACGGGTCTCAGTGGTGTAAATTTCACAACACTCATGGGCACACCACTAATAATTGCTGCTCGCTTCTGGAAGAGATAGAGAGACTAATACAACAAGGGTATCTCAGAAACTATATCAAAAAAGCTGATCAGATAGGACCAGTGAACCCAACGTAGGTCATACCCATTGAAGATGGAGTTACAGGAGATATCCTTTGCCTCACTAAAGGGCAAGAGGAGACCTCTCTCAGTCGAAATAAGGAGAAGGAAGCTGCCTGAATCCACGAACTGTTAAAGTTCATCTTTTTAGTGGTTCGAAGAAATTTATAGTAGTTTCGGCCAGCAAAGTGACCAGGAAGGCCGAAGCCATTGTAATCATAGCAGTGGTGGCTAACTATCGAGTTCGGAGAATTCTTATAGTCACTGGAAGCTCAATGAACCTCTTATCATGTGAGGCTTTGACCCAAATAGGGATTGAGAGTTCCAAGATTCAGCCACTTGAGGTGTCAGTGTGAACGTTGGACAAAGCCATTATTCCAGCAGTCGACACCATCGACCTACCAATGATAGTAGGGAGAGCCCTAAAAGCTGTAGCAGGTATGGAAATTTTTGTTATGATGAAACTACCAATGTCCTATAATGTACTGATAGGAAGACCATTATTGTGTGACTTGGATGCCTTAGTGAATATTAGAAGATATAGATTAATAGTCCCTCTCCCTGATGGGTCAGATTTGCATATCTATGGTGATAAAGCTCCCTAATCGAATGCGTAAATCGACCGAAAGAGGAAAATGACATCACTGGAGCTAGAAGAAGTGAATCTTGTCTAGAAAGCTCCCCAAAAGGCCCAAGCAGAGACCAAAGGCGAATATACACAAAAGCTAGAACTATTTGAAGTTACTGGAGATGGTTGAACCTTGCAGGTCAATTCCATCTTAAGCCTGGAGGAAAAGAAGTAGGGGCAGGAGTTCCTGGCAAGAAATACTAAAACTTTTATGTGGGTCTCCTCAGACATGCCAGGAATAAGTACAGAGGTGATTACCCATAAATTCCATGTGGACCCAATAGTTAAACCCATCAAACAGAAGAAGTGGTGCTTTGGAACTGAAAGGCAAGTAATCATTGATGAGGAAATTGAGAAGCTGACAGCAG
>CAOJBK014990377.1:0-13233 GCA_948294925.1 Codiaeum variegatum
CCCCCCCCCCCCCCCCCCCCCCCCCGAGCCCTAGGAGCCTTCTCCAATTTCTGCTTAGCCACATTAATGGTGAGGGGTCCCTTGCCCTCAATCGGTTATGAAATTTTGCATTTTGGGGCAGGATGAGGGGCTGCTCGATGATGGTCCTTCTGAGAAATAAGTGAATCCTTCTTGCTCCCTATAGCTGGAAAATCATCATAATAGGGGGCAAGATGTGGGAAGTTGACATCTTCAAGGTTCAAATAGATGATTGCTCTCTGAATCTCCTTTTTGGTGCAAGGACGGAGTTGACCAGTCTGGAGGTTTCGCACGAGTACCACCCCCATCAGTAAAGAACAAGGCACTTGGGCCCTATCCTTCGGGGTTCCCATCCCAAGCATGAGCCAAATGTCCTCGTTCACTGGCTTCAATGGATTTTCTGTAAAAACAAACAAAAGAAAAATCATCAGAAAATGAAGACAATAAGATTAGCTTAGTTTTTATTACTTACCTAGTAGGGCCTCCACACAGGTAGGAGCAGTGAGATGCCCCTCTTTATCAATGAGGAAGCTGCTGCACCATAAACTCTCCAGGTTAACCAGGCTGCCGATGCCGATGAACCAGAGAAGGTCCCTCTTATCGTCCTCGGTGAGTGGAGGGTTGGTAGGAAGTTTGTGGAGTTCGTGATAATCACCGTCATAGCCTAACCCTTCCTCACGGGAACCAGTGTAGTGGAGTCCAAAAAATCTATGCTTCCACTCATCAGCTTTATTGGGCTTGGGGACAAAGAGCCTCCTATTGGGCCTCTTTGAAGACATGAAAATACTAGTATCGCCCTGGCTGGACCGAAACTGGTAGAAGATCTAGAAGATTTCCATCGAGGGAGATAGAATCCCCAGACAATAGCAGAGAACTTCGAATCCGTGGATGTCCAGGATCAAGTTGGATGTGAGGGTGAAATTAAGTAAGCACGCCGAAGTGCCTAAAAACTTGTTGAAAGAAATCGGAGGGAGGAAGGAGGAGGCCTCGAAGCATATGGTCATAAAACATGAAATAGTCCCTCCAAAAAATAGGAATGTTTAGGGATAGATCCTCATGGAATATACGATGGGAAGGAGATGGAAAAATGAAGGAAACTTCAGGAGAAATACTATCAAGGTTAGGTTAGAGAGCTTCACAGTTCACTTTAGATCTGGGTACGATTTGCTGCCAAGCAAGAACCAAGGAATTAATGATGAATTCTTCTCTACTTACTATACTTGCTTTGGGAGCAGGAGTGAGGCGAGTACGAGCCATTTGAATAGCAAGAATTTGGTAAAATTTGGAAATTTGCGAAGAAGAAGAAGAAAGAGTTTGCAGAGACTAGAGAATTTGCAAAGAAGAAGAAGAAAGAGTTTGGAGAGATCGAAGGAAACGGTAGAAAATGACAGGTTACATAGGGATATATAAAGACCTTCTAGAAAACCTTTCAGCTTCTTGACCGTTGCAAGCCTGAGAGTGACATATGGCGGAATACTTCAGATAAAATAGGGCGCGTGGCGCGCAATCATAATACTCTTCGCACGAAAAGCCTCGACGAAGGGAGAAGCCAAGCATGGACCTCGAAGAAAAATTCTTGTTTAAATAGAGGGCTCAGATCAGAAAATCCTTCAACCTCTTATGAACAAAGGGGGCCATTGATACGGATCTATCTAGAATAGGCCTAAAGGTTTTGGGCTCCAAAGGCATCCAAAAGCCTAAGCAAGTGGGCTGAAGTCCAAGTCCATGACACCTTTGGCATCCACCTTCGGTATAGAAGGCTTCGGCCCCTTACCAAAAGTACTTGGAATATTGCGAAGGTGAACCTCGACGGTCACCTTCGACCCTTTTGTTTCGGACACGTGTCAAGGACCTATTAATGACACATGTCCCTCTTCTTGATAAGTATTATGTCGTGCTCTGCGCAGGGGTCACCACGTGGACCATTCACAACATGCCACGTGACCTAAGAAATTACTGTATATAACCTATGATGTCATACTTTTCAAGGTACGTTTACTAAACCTAAAAACTACAAAAAATATACTTTCTAAATGGCTTATAATGAGCCTAATGCATACAAATCTATCACTGACTTGGACGTCGGAGAATCATTGTCAGACAACACGTCGACCCTTTTATCTCATTGTTGCTCATTGTGTAAGTATCTAGATTCAATTCGATCTAACCCAAAAATCAGAAATTATTAAACAAAGAGCTTACCATTATTATTATTTCGTGTGGCAGTATTGCAATGAATAAGATCAGATCTCTTCATTATTCCTCTATGAAATTTGTATTCAATAGTTTGTTAAATATTCTTTATATATACTAATAATAATGCTGATTATATTCTTTAAACTGAAAATGATTATTTATTTTACTGGTGGTGATAGAATGATTAAGATTCATTAAATGAAATGAAAATCCCATGTTAATTAATTTCTAGACATAGAGTGGAATAATATTGATGAGTAGTTGTGACAATAAAATGATTGAGATCGGATATTTATACTATTTCATATTCTCCCCATATATTTAGTTTAATATATGTTCAATTACAAATTGATTGTCAATGATTTTTTGTATTTGTGGGAAATTTCTTTAAGATATATAGCTCCAATTTTATCACTTTCAAGTTTTATTTTCTAAGGTAGAAAATTATTCGCAAATCATTTTACAAGTATTTAATATGTGATATTTCTTTTGCCTGAAAATATTAGTGATGTTAAAATTAACTATTTTTTACCACTAAATTCTTTATATATATATATAAGAGAGAGAGAGAGAGAGATTTAATGAAAATTAATAATTAAATGATAATTTTTAAATAAAATTTGATATTTTATTTTTTTTTGTGATTTAAAGGCTGAAAAAATAAAAAAAAATATAAAAAATGATGATTTCATATTTTAGTAATGGCATCTTAGTAATTTCGATCAAATTAAAGGTCATTTTTATTTTTTGTAAGTTATATTGAGGGGCCTCATGATCTTTTTAAAGTCTTTATCACAGTTTTTTTATACTAACGGTAGAATTTTTGTATAAATCAATAAGCTTGCATGTGCATTAACATTTACTGTTCTTTTTTTTTTTTTTTTAAATTTGCACTAAACTTTTACTTCTTTTGAAACGTCAAACTTTTACTTGATTTTAGAAAAGATTTATCTTTTTTCTGTTGATGATATTAACTTGCTTTTTTTTTTTTTTAATTGCACATGCAATGATGCTAATGCTTCCAAAATTAATTTTTCATTTATTTGTTCCAATGAATTCTACTTCTTTAACATAGGAAAATACAGAATTATTTTCCTAAAAAATAATTTTTCAAAATAAATGGAGTCTTAACTATTCCTCTTTTGTTTACCTCCATTTATAATTCAAAAATATCCTATATAAGAATACAAATAATTAATAAAAATATAATTAATTATTAATGTTTGAATATTAAAGAATTTGAAATGAAATAAGCACCATTAATATTTGAGTGTAATTCAGAGAAAAAACATTGGTTGAATGATATGTACAAGAGTAGATGTGTCAAAATAGGTTATGACACGATAACACATTTCGTCTAACACAAAAAATTTTAGGATTAGGGTGTGATGTATTATTAGTGTATGTGGTCTGAAATTCACTGTATGTGATCTAATGATAAGGAACCATAAAATTTTACTATGTGTTATCTGCACTCACATGATTACTCTGTGTGATATATTGATTACTATATATGGACTGAAATTCACTGTGTGTGATCTAGTGATAAAGAACTAAAAAATTTGTGAAAGTTACTATATACCAAAAGTATTGTTGTTTTGAGACAATTAAGCCTTTTGACTTGCATTAATATGTTACAAATTAGTATTTCATATAGAAAATTTAATGAATTCAAAAAAATTAATCGAGTATTACCTCACTTATCGGGGTTCAAAGGGAAATTTCTACTATCATGATTAACCATCTTCTTGCACATTCTACATAGTCTTTCTACTATCATTATTTTTAATTAATAAGAATCTTATTTAATTAATAAACTCACTAAAAAAGAACAATAAATTTTTCTATAAAATTATCAATTGTTGCTATGTAAGTAGAACTTGATGTTGAAAGTTCTATTTGTTCATTTTATGTAGTTGATTATATGCTTTTTGATCTCTTTATGATCTTTTTTATTATAATATTTTAAAATTGATTAGCAACCTACAAAATTGAAATTAATAAAGATTTTATTAAATAACTAATAAATAAAAACAACTTTTTATATGTAGTAACTTTCAAAAAATTCTTGGTTCCTCATCACTAGATCACACACAGTGAATTTCAGATCACACACAGCAATCAATACATCACACATAGTAACTGTGTGACCACAGATAATACATAACAAAATTTTATGGTTCCTCATCACAAAATTACACATTGAATTTTAAACCACACACAGTAAATGTGTGACCACAGATAATACATAACAAAATTTTATGGTTCCTCATCACAAAATTACACATTGAATTTTAAACCACACACAGTAATTAATGCATCGCACATAGTAAACACATGACCATAAATGTAATTTTATAGGGTGTGTGGTATGGTGGCAGTGATGAATCCAAAATTTTTTTTATAAGGATGAAAATTTATAAAATAAAAAAATATATATAATTTATAAAAATTGAAATACTTGAATAAAATTTTTTGAGAAAACTTATTACTTTATAATTGTAAAATGATTATACAAATTTTTTTATTGTGAATTTTGTATATCATCTAGTCTTGGAACATAAATAAGTTCACATATAAATTCATTAGATTAAATTAGTATTTCATATTAACTCACTCACAATATTATTTTTTTAAAATTCTAAAATTTGAATAAATTATTATAACACTCTGCAGATTTAAAATAATTAGCACATTCTTTTTGTTACAAAATTTAGTAGGATAAAATAATTTCAATGAAAAAAAAATTAAAATGTTACTATAGCAAAAAATTTATAATTTCACAAATAATAACAAAATAGCATAATAAAATACTAATTAATTCAATTTATAAGTATTAAAATAATTTATCCTTAAAAAATAAACTCAAAATTCATAAGATGCTAACTTCATTGCCATAAGCATCACGAAATGCAAGACTTGTGCTTATCCTCACTTTGAAAGAATATCTATTTGCATTCTAAAAAAATACATATTATAATCCATCATTAATTTAGACTTCAAAAATGCCAAGGCATAAAGGAAAATTGGAATTATAAAAAAATTCAAATCTAGATAGTGGTGATCATGAAGGATATAAGAAGCTGCAACAAAAGAATTATTTGTGTAGCTCGTGAAAAGTTAAAAATTAATGAGAAAAACAACAAAAGCATTAGTAATACTTTGTCGTCAATTTGGATCATTTTAATTTTTGTTTTCAAAACCACTTATGAATCGTAGAGAAGAGTTGAATAGCCATCATTTTGTTGAACTTCAATTCAAAGAGAAATTGCTATGAAGATTAATATTTTGTGACTCAAAAGATGATAATAAGAGAATAGAGAAGGAGATCGATATCACAACTTTCATATTGGAGAAGAAGATGGTCTAAGATAAAAAGTGAGCCAATTTTTTTTTTCTTTTTTACGGGATGTTGGTTCAACTGAGAGTTCTGTGTTTTAATTTGAACTCTTAAATTAGATTCTTAAAATTAAAGATTAAGGGCTAATATTATCTTCGTAGTTCTTATTTTCAAAGGGTTCACATTAGATCCAATATATATATATATATATATATATATATATATATATATATATATATATATAACAACATTATAGATTCATTTTAAAAAAATACATTTGTAAAATTATACTTTTGCATTTTTTTATATCATGTAACAATAAAAAATAATGGGATTCTCTGTCTGGTTGGTCCTTCTCTCTCTTGGTCTTTATGCCACCCTATGGGGAGGAGGGAACTCCCACCTTTGAGGGGACAAAATCGTCAGGAAGCTGCTAGTTCGTCCATTGAAAATGAAGAAATTACTATTTGTTTTGTTTCTGCGCGAGTTATTCATAATTTAGCTAATTCTTTAGGGAAACTTGAATCTGTTGTATCGCTGGTGGAGGCTTCGAAAGCTTAGGAACTCTGGTTCCAAGCTGGATTCTATGAAGTCTGTGGTTAAGGGTGAACCCGTGTAGGTAAGATAAATTATGAGGACATTAGATTTGAGGTGCAGTATTGGGATTCATCCTTAGTTGTGTATGTGCTGGGAAAGCGTGCTCCAAGTGATGTTTATTAAGGTTTTTTTAGATGAATTTGGGGCAATTTTTGTATTAAAAAATTTGTCCGGTTTCAACATGGACTAATCATTGTCAGATTTGAGAGTGTGGTGGTGAGGGATCAGATTTCGCAATCTAAGATCCCTCAATTTGATAAGAAGCCTGTTATTATGAAGCCTTAGTCACCAAATTATGCTCAGTTAAAACCAGAGGCAACTTCAGTGCTTATTTGGGTACGATTTAAGCATTTGGATTTGTGATACTGGGGACGTGAAGCTTTAAACAAGTTGGCAAGTATAATTGGTTTACCTATTATGACTAATAGGGCAACTATGGATAGATCTAAGGGAAATTTTGCTAGGGTATTGACAGATATTAATATTAAGAAGAATTTACCTCGATGCATTCTATTTTGGGATGAGGAAGGGGATTTGAGGGAGCAGGCCATCGAATTTGAATGGCTTCCTATTAAATATGGCATGTGCAAGAATTTTAGATATATGGAGGATAATTGTAAAAGGAAGTTGAAAGATAAGATTGTTAACTAGAATATTGATGAGGAACTGAAGGTAAATGTGAATGATGACAGTTTTAACCTTACCATAAATGTTGATTGTCTTGTTGCAAAAGGTTATAGATTTGGGTTAGAATGAGATTGTAGAGGTTAGATTACTCAAAGAAAAGTTAAAAGGGGTAGAGGTTGATAGTGAAATGACATATGAGGAAAGGGCTGGCAAAACCTGGGAAAGAAGTTTAGGAGTTGGAAACTAGGAAAGGGTAGTAACAAAAAAAAGATTGTAGTGACTGAGAATTCATTTGGTCATTTACTTCAAGGGACTGAGGATCATGGATAGTCTTGTGTCTTGGAATATTAGGATTCTGAATGGCCTTAATAAACATAAGATGATATCATCTTTTGTACAGAGGAATAAAGTTGAGGTAGTTATATTGTTGGAGGTAAAACTTAAAAAAGAGAGAGTTGCAAATGTTATGAATAAGATGTTTGATGGTTGGGTTCAATTTAGTAATGTTGATTTACTGGGCAAGGGCAGAATTGTTATGGTTAGGGATGTTAGATTAGTGAAGATGAACTTGTTGTTTTGTTCTACAGAAGTACTTGTTGTATTTGTACAATATTTGGTTACTGAAAAGGAATTCATTGATTAAAGGTGTCTGTAGGTTGCATAACATTTCTAATAGGAAGGAGCTATGGTGTAAGCTGAGTCTTTAGTGCAGCATTGTCCTATGATTTTTGTGGGAGATTTTAATAGTATCTTGATCGATAAAAATAGATTGGGAGGTATTGTTGTATCAATAGCTAAGACAAATGATTTTAGGAACTGGATGACGAAATGTAGTTTGATTGAACTGGTGGGAAAGGGACCTAAATTTACATGGTGGAATCAGTAAGAGGGTTTGGGTAGTGTTTTTTCTAAGATGGATTAGATTTTTGTCAATGAAGAGTGGTTATAAGCATTTCCTGATGATGTTACTATTGTGGGTCCCAGTGAATTATATTATCATTATAGTTTAATGGTTTTTATGGGCTATAAAAGTACACCTAAAAAGCATTTTAAGTTTTTTAACATGTGATTGCTAGATGACTATTTTACTGATATAATAAAAGAAGTTTGGGAAAGGAATGTG
The DNA here is from genome assembly GCA_948294925.1 of Codiaeum variegatum. Taxonomy (NCBI): domain Eukaryota; kingdom Viridiplantae; phylum Streptophyta; class Magnoliopsida; order Malpighiales; family Euphorbiaceae; genus Codiaeum; species Codiaeum variegatum. The sequence continues at coordinate 7,902 of CAOJBK014990377.1, forward strand.
CCAGGCAGTGGATTAGAGAGGATTGGGAAGAAGTTGTTAATGTTGCAAAAGCCATTGAAGGAATTGAATAGGAGGAAATTTGGTGATATTCATGGAAAAGTGGAGCAGTCTAAGAAATTATAGTTGGATGCTCAAAGTGCTTTTATGGAATCTTTAGCTGATGTGCAATTACAAGAGAGGGAGAAACAACTAGTTCAAGGTTATTTACAGGATTTGGCAGCTTAGAATGCATTTTTTAAGCAAAAAACAAAGTGTAACTGGCTTCAGCAAAGGGACACTAACTCTAAGTTCTTTCCATTCTTAAGGCTAAAAGAAGGGCCACATCTATTCAAGTTGTTGAGATTGAGGAGGGTGAAAGAGTTACTAAGTTAGAGGATATAATTGATTGTTTTGCTGGATTCTACTGGAATATCTTGGGGAAAACAATTCCTAGAACTGAAAGGGTGAAGGAATAAGTGGTGAAGGTAGGGTTTGTCTTATCTTTAGATCAGAAGGCGGCTTTAATTAGGCCTTTTGACATGAAGGAGGTGAGGGATGCCTTGTTTATAATAACCGAGATTAAAAGTCCGGGTCCAGATGGGTTTGGCATTGGTTTTTTCAAGCATGTTTGGAATATAATTGGCGAGGATGTAACTAATGTAGTCTTAGAGTTCTTTTATTCTAGTAAGCTACATGCTAAGTTGAATGCTATTATGATAACACTTATTCCAAAAAGTGAGAGAGCATTGAAGCCTAGTGAATTCAGACCTATAGCTTGTTCAATACTTTGTATAAAGTAATTGCTAAGATGATATGTAAGAGGTTAATGGAGGTGCTTCCAGAGTTAATTAATGAAAATTAAGGAGCTTTCATTGCTGGAAGAACCATTACATAGAACATTTTAATATTACAGGATTTGATCCAATTATATCAAAGAAAGAATGTTTCTGCCAGATGCTTAATGAAGATAGACATCAAAAAGGCTTATGACTCAGTTAATTAGGATTTCATGAAGGAATTGCTTTTTGCTTTTTGGTTTCTTTGAAAAGGTTAAGAGTTAGATTCATTCTTGTATGACTACTGTTAGTTATGCCGTGAATGTGAATGGGGATCAAAGTAGTAGTTTTAGAGGTGAGAAGGGGCTGAGATAGGGAGATCCATTGTCTTCTTTGTTATTTGTTCTTGCAATGGAGTAGTTGACTAGATCCCTTATAGTGATGAGTACTGAGAAGGGGTTCACGTTTCATCCAAAATGTAAAAGATTGAAACTGGTCAATTAGTGCTTTGGTGGTGATCTTATTTTGATGTGTAAAGGAACTCAAAGTTCTTGAAAAAAGTTAGGCATACTTTTTAGGAGTTTATAGCAATTTCTGGACTTGTTGCTAGTCCTCTGAAATCCCAAATCTATGTTGGAAGGGTTGATGCTGATACTAGATTGGAAATCCTCGGTATAATGGGTTTTAAGGTTGCTAATTTCCCATTGAAGTACTTGGGGTGCTATTATTTACTAAAAGGTGGTGTAAGTTGAAATGCAAATCATTTAGTTGACAAAACTGTTCAGAAGATTGCTTCTTGGTAAGCTAGGCACTTGTCTCTAGTAGGTAGGCTTCAGTTGGTGACTTCTGTTCTACGTGCTTACCAGATTTATTGGAGTATGACCTTCATACTTCCATAGAACATTATAAAGGATGTTGAGAGGATTTGTATGAGGTTATTATCGAGTGCATCTATGGAAAAAAAAAAAAAAAGAAATTGGCACTAGTGAAATGGAATACTATCAGTCTTCCTAAACAATTGGGAGGCTTGAATGTTAGGAAGGGAAGACTATGGAACAAGGCTACAGTTGGTAAACTCATCTAGGCATTGCAACAAAATAAGGAAGGCTTGTGGTCAAGTTGATCCATGAGGTATACCTTCGAGGAAAGCCTTGTGACTACGCTCCTCCAATTTCTACTCCCTGGTATTGGACGAAGCTAATCAATAATAGAGACCTTGTCCTGGACATTTGTGTTTTTGAATTTGGTAATGGTAGAAGGTAGAGCATCCAACAGGTTTACAAGAAGTTGCTGGGGGATAGAGCTTTATTTTTACAGAGACATTTGATATAGTCACATTATGTTCTTCCAAAACTCGCTATATTTGTTTGGTTGGTATTGCAGGGTAGATTATTGACCAGGGACAGACTACTTAGACTGCACCTTACTATTCATGATACTAGATGTGTTTTATATTTTGAGGAGGTTGAGTATCATTCACACTTGTTTTTCTGCTTAGGTTGTTAGGAGAACCTATGATTGGTTGGATATTGCTATTTGGCCTATTAAAATGCTAAGATGGAGAACTTGGTTGTGTAGAGTTTAGGGTTGAAAGGTTGTTAGGAGAGTTACTGCCATTGCTTTTGCTGCAGTAATTTACTGTATTTGGCAATATAGGAATAGGGTGATTTTTAGACAGCATGAGTCAGATATTATATAGGTAGTATAGTATGTACAGGTGGTAGTGAGAGTTAGAGTTGGGTTACTTGATAAGATGAGGATGTCTATGAGTGATAGGGATTTTTTGGTGAAAATTTTGTAATTGGTTCTGAGGTAGCACTTTGCTACCTTGGTTTTTGACATTGTATTTTGGTTTGTTCTTGGTGATAATAATATTTTCTTTACCAAAAAAAAAAACTATAAAAAATAATAACTGAAGTATCATTTAATAAATTGCAAAAAGTCAAATAGAACTATTATTATTTTTAGCCCGAATGAATATTATTTTTGTGACAGCCAAAGTAATTTTGAGGACGTTTGGTAATGCGGGAGAGCCATGCTTTTCTTTCTTTTTTTTTTTTTTTTATAATTGTTTTTTGGAAACCAACTTTTGAATGTAGGATTTAGAGTGTTTTTTTTTTTTCTAAATGCAAATAGAAAAAAAAGTTTAAATTAATAATATTGTTTTTTTCAAATTTTCAAAAGGCTAGTCTCCCACACTGTAATGCCAAACTTGCCATTCATCTAATTAGCAAACTTGTTCTTCCTATTAAAACATTGTTCACGTGCTCTAAGTGGATTGCTGCAGATTGTCAAGTGTTGGTTGACAAGATTATTAGCAGGATAAAGATGTAGGAAACTAGGCATCTGTCGCTGGCGGGTCGTGTTCTGATGGCATGCCGAGTGTACTGGAGCTCAATCTCTATGCTTCCAATCTGTATGCGTTTCTTGTGGGGGCAGAGTTATGAGAAAACAAAAGTCCCTTTACTCAAATGGGATAAGGTATGTTTGCCGAGGAAGTTTGAAGGTTTGGGCATAAAAAATTATACTTTGTAGAATAGGGTAGCTGTGGGAAAGTTCCTATGGGATATTGCTCTCAAGAAAGACTCATTATGAGTCAAGTGGGTTTGTGAAGTGTATCTGAAAGGGAAGGATTTGCAGGAGTATATTTCCAGTTGCAGCCCCATGGCACTGGAGGAAAATTATGAAGTTGAGAGATAAGTTGTTGAGTGGGTCTATTCTGAGTTTATTTGGGCAAGGAAGGAATGGAGAAAAACTAGTTTACTTGTAATTGCTGGGAGTTCCGTCTTGCTGGTGGGATCTGGGGTAACTTCTCTTAGTTAAAGCATTCCCTCTGTCTATGGTTACCAGTCCAACAAAGACTGTTAACAAGAGATTGTTTGGTACGGATGAACATTGCTGTCCCATGTTCTAATTGTTCGTTGTGTGAGAAGCAGAATGAATCACATAGTCCCTTGTTTTTTTGTTGTGAATTTTTGGTGGCAACTGTTACACGTTAAAGATGTGGTCTGGGATGGTAGACTGGCCGGTCTGTATTAATGGTTGGAAGAGTTGGTTGGACAAAATGAAGGGTTCTAGAGTCAGGTGGAAGGTTCAAGCAGCTTTGATTGCTGCAACTATTCATGGTATTTGGAGATATAGGAATCTAATCATTTTTCAGAATATGAAGTTGGAGGTGTAGGAACTTGTTAAAAGAATCATTGAAGAGGCAAAATTAGATTTAATTCTTCATATAAGAAGTCTATGAAGAGTTGTGATAGAGAATTTTTTTATTTCGTTGCTGTAAATGGCTGGTTTATAGCAGTTGGCTTTGTACAAACTTTAGTCTTGGTGTTTGCTCTTTGATAATAAATAATACTTTGTTAAAAAAAACATATTATTTGATTCGGCTTAGCTTCGGCCATGTTCAGTCTCAACTAAATAGTCCAAGGTTCGTCCGAACCCTACAACACCCTGGTTCTCTCCGAATCCTAGGCCTACAATTAATCTTGTTTTATTAGCCTTCGGAATTCTGAAAGCTCTCAGAGACTGGTGTCTGCATGACCTGAAATTACTCAGTGATCACATCACAAGTCCTGTGCATGAGTATGCTACAACGTATCTGCAACGGACACGTGTCTCACTACAAAGATCATTATCCTATAAATACCCCATTCAAAATCTCATACAAGTAAGTTTGCTTTAAGTTTCGAGACTACTATTTTCCATTTGAGAGTTATTTTCTCTCTTCATTGAGACCTTGATTTGAGCGTCGAAAAGTTATCGTCAGACATAACGTCCGGCCACCTCTAACCTTTTGTTTCTCTGTGTAGGCAATCCATTACAAACCAGAACAGTCCATTTTCGACAGGGTGGATACATGCTGCGCATCATTATTCATTAAAAAAAAAGTGAATATTGAAGAATATATATATATATATATATATATATATATATATATATATTACCTGAATATATAGTCTTTTTTTGCAATTAATTAGCCAACTCAGTTGATAGAATGGAAGAATTTGCAAATTAAATTAGTAGAATTAAAACCATTTGTTTTAGAAAAGTACTACTGTCTAGTTCCCATAAAGCAAGGAAAGGTGATATAAAAAGGAGAAAAATTAATTATAAAAACACTGTGATTGGATTAATGGTAATGGTAAAGCACAAAGTGCAATAATTTTGTCGTGATTTTAAATTAAAAAAATCAATTTAAAAGTAGCTCAATAATTTCCTTATCTGTAATAAAGGTTTCTGGTTAATGTAGCTTTCAATTGAAGTATGCAATGCATAGCATGATATCGTCAAAAGTGGCAATATTATCAAAGAGTCATGTCGTCATCAAAGTTTTGATGCTGCCTGAGAATTGTCTCTAGATCATTCGGTTCATTTTGCTTTTATCATTTTTCCACCACCTTTTTTTTTAAATCAATTTTCTTTAAAAAATATGTATAAAAATTATTTTTTAATTACTAATAATGCATAAAACTTTTTCTCCGTATCGGGTAAGTGGCTAATATTTAAAACTGTACGTTCCATATTCGATTCTTAAATATAGTAAAAGATAAAATTGATTTGGACATTAATTCACC
>CAOJBK014990992.1:0-17986 GCA_948294925.1 Codiaeum variegatum
TTACCCTTTCCACCACTCATGTCTTTTTCGATAGCGATAAGATTTCTATAAAGTTCAGCAAGAGTGCACTTAATCTTATTCATATGAAAGTTCATGATGAAATTAGAGAAAGAGTCAGGTAGGGATTGTAGGATCAAATCCATTTGAAGGTGAGCATCCATAGTGAAATCTAAGTTCGCTAATTGCTCAATGAGCCTTATCATTTTAAAGACATTAGGCCCAACCTTCTCTCCCTCTCGCATTTTTGTCTCGGAACAATTCCTTAGATATCTCATATCTTAAGGTACGACTATGGTCACCATAAAGTTCCTTTAGGTGAAACAATAGGTCATAAACCTCAGCCATATGCACATGTTGCTTCTGTAGTTCCCTATTCATGGAAGCTAACATAATGCATCTTGCTGACAAATGATCATCTTTCCACTTTCTTAAAGTATCTTATTCCTCAGGACTAGCCTCCATTGGCAAAGGTTTGGTAACAGGCTGATCAAGTACATAGACAATTTTTTAATAAGATAATATAAGTCTTAGACTCCTAAGTCAATCTATATAATTCTATCCAATGAGTCGGTTCCCGCCTAAGAGGCATGCAATTGGATTTGATTTACTCATGTTATCAGATTATAACTGCAGAAAATAACAAGATTAATTAATTCCTTATTAATGTAAACGTATCACACCATAATGACTTTGGTCTTTAATCAAAATGGAATTTCCACTATTTTGGTGAATCCTACACTTCCAAATAGGAAACAGAGATCCCAATGAGGTGAATCTCAAGTGGGTCGATTGAAATTTTGCAAGGCGAACAACTCTTGTTCTATCAATCCCGCAAGCTACACATTGTCTTTCCAAGGATTGAATTCTTGCAAGTGAGCAACTCTTTCTCATCACAACTCTTGTGAGATTCAATCTAACTGGCTCCTAATGTGTCCAACCGCAAGCTACACATTGTTTTTCTAAGCCTTTCACATTAGTTAAGTCTAACCCATTGGACCAACAAGTATAAATATTTGAACATTGTGTGGTTCAGGTACACATTGTCATTCTAGACACACAATGTATCCTATACTTGCAACAACACATGCTATACAATGTTTCAAGAAACACTTTCAAGAAATAATGCACTAATGGAGAGCCTAGACTTAATATTTCATTAGAAGATTTTTAGGGCAATTATTATTAGTTCTCACTTTGCACATTATCCATTTTATTTCATGCATATCATATATACATTCATCATATAATGGACAACTTAACATATGTTTAATCATGGACTATTGGACTCAATTCCTAGCCACAAAGAATGAGCAAGGGGTTTAGGGTCATCAAATTATAAGCATACATTATAAATCCTACTTTAAGATCTTATAGCTACCTTCCCACTTGGCACCTTGAAGGGTTGAGCCTCCTTTTGCATTTGTATCTCCACATCTTCCATGTATACATTAGTATCCTTGGCATACCAAGGCGAGAATATATTACAAGGTTTGCCCAAGGGCTCAATGAATTTAATCACATCCTAAACAAGTAATTAACATTTAATTTCCATGATCAAGCACTCATGCCATGACAACACAATACATAAACATATAACACTTATATATTAGTTATGTGTTGTGAAACTTCAAAATTTTGGAACACTTCCAAACTTTAAATATCTCATATTCATGATTTTAACAACTTAAAATCTCTTTTGAAGTCCAATTATGTTCATTATAAACTTTGTTTGAAGGCTTTAAACAAATTCCAAACACTTTGAAATTTTAAACCTTAGTTAGTATGCTCTCACGGGCCGTGAGAGCCCTGTCATAAGCCATGAGAGCCAGACTTGCCTCTCACGGGCAGTGTCAAGGGCCATGACACTGACTGTGAGAAATTTCTATACCTACTAACCCAAGGCAGAAGCTTCTCACGAGCCGTGACACCGGCCATGAGAGGCTTCTGTCCTCCAAATCATGCATGTCACCCCTTTCACGAGTAGTGTCACAGGCCGTGACATTAGCCATGAGAGGTTATAGTTTCAGCCATGAACACAAAGACAACCGTGATTTTGCACATAAATTGGGTGGCTCCGATACCATTTTAAGGGAAATGCAAGTCGCGCAACGGAAGCCAGAAAACCATCATTTTAAAATTTTTTAAAGTTAAAAGCTTTTGTTTGAGCACTTTAAACAAATATGTTCATATGCAAGTTTCAAACTCTTTGAAAAACATTTGAACATTACAAATCTTTTTTAAAACATTTTTAACATATTGTTTACATGCATGTATCAAACTTTTTGATAAAATATTTAAACATTAGGACCACATTTAAAAACCATCAACTTGATCTACCAATTTTGTACAAAACACAATGACACAAAGCATGCAGAAGAAATGTATCAAATACCTTTCTCCTTTTTCTTTGTTGAGCTCCCCAAGTATGAAGCCTCTAGCTATCTCACACTAAGCTTGAGCAAGTTTGAGGTCCCCTTCACTATGATGCAAAACTTGATCCTTGAACTCCTTAGGTTGCCCTTTAGCTTGGGTTCAAGTCTTAACTCCAAGTTAGGGAATAAGTGAGTGTGTTAAATCTTTGGACTTCCTTAGCAAAGGTAAATTCCTAAAACTCTAAGTTGGAAACCCTTTTGAACTCTTCAAAAGCTCTCAACTTAAGTTCTGGAAATTTTCTGCTTCTTGCTTGATAATACTTGGGCAAAATAGTTTGCCTTTTATATGTAGATCAATTCCACTAACTTGATGAATCACTAATCACTTCCACTAATTAGGGAACTTGTCATGACTTGGTGATTTGCATGAAAACACATTTCATGACAAAGCCTAAGTGGAGAGTGAGTTGTGATCATCTTTCCAATTAGTGAAAAAAATATGCACCATTAGTTATCACATAACTAATTCCTTTACTTAATGACTTTGTCTAATTTCAATTTGATCCTCCAAGTTTTGTATTTCATACAAATGGACTAAATTGAAATACACTCCTTTGAAATGAACTTCAAGATATGCTAGTGTCTTTGTGAATTTAATCACAAGCTTAATTCGATTATAATTAATAGGTAATTGAACATTTCAATTGGATATTAATTATAATATCTTTACACAATACTTGCTCAATACTTTTCAATAAGTGAATCACTAGGTTCATCTCCTAAATAGAAATGAGATAAGAAAACTCTTTTCCTATATCTATGTATAGAATCCCATCTAATACATAGTCTCTTAAGTCGTGAGTGACATCTAGCAAACATATCACGATTACTTAAATAGGAATGAATATTGACGATCAAGTCAATGAACATTTAAGCATGGACCAATGGACATAGTTACCATGTACTCAAGTCCCTTCATTATGAATTCCCAATCTTAGCTAGGGTCATGAATTTGTCAAACTCTATATGCTTCGATCATATGACTACATCTAAGTTCTAGTCTTCGGTATTATCAATTCCTACTAGAAACACTTTCCAGTGAATCTTTTCCACCTTGGCCAATATTTCATATTGAGAAGAACTAGAAGTCATAAGATTCTTACTTGTTTACCCAAGCTAATTAATTCTCTCTTGGAAAACATTTATATAAATATACTACTATGTATAGCGACCAGATGCCATATACCCCCGCGTGGCTAGCAGAAGTATGTAAGCAGTAGCAAACTGCACCCACCAATACATTAGATAAATTCCACCTCAAGTCAAAGGACTGTATGCACAACTATGACCTAGACGATTAAATATTGACTATGGTAAAACCCATGTATTCATCGTCTAACGTCACCTGTTCAACTTACTCATCACATGAGAGTCCACATATTGTCATGACATCACATGTCTGTAGCATGATACTCACTACCTCTATTACCATAAGTATCACATACTTACAATGGATGACAACAACGGTAATGGTATTCCAAATTATTGATGTCCTAATCGATAACTCTATGACCACGAACATATTTTATAGCATTATGATAATAAGAACCAGTCATTCATATTCGTAACTCTTTAAGAATAGATTATGATACAAAATGCTAATGGAACATATATTAAATAAAATTGAATGAGGGATTCATTTAAATAAAATATATATTTTATTTCCATTGGGATTCAATTATTACATTTACAATGAACTCTAGAGCATATAGGTCTAACAAGTGGAATAGCTTGGCATCATTAATTTCAATATACCCCTTCTCATTGTACATCACCCGATCTAGACATTTCATAAGATTCCCCCTCCTCCAAGTGAACTTATATCCATTAAACTCTAAATAAAAAATGTGAAAAGTAACAACCCAGTTAACAAAGTTTCTATCCATTCCTGAATTTTAAGAAGAACCTCCTTTTCTTTCATGAGAGAAAAGATATGCATTAAAGTCCCCACAGAAAACTAAGGGATCATTAGAGCTATTGACTATCTGGCTCAAAATATCCTATAAATTCCTTTTATGATGCTGATTTGGGCTAGCATAAATAGCAACAAAACCAGACCTTCAACAACTCTTACTTTGCACAACACTATGAACATATTGGAAGTCATCTTCAATCAATATTGTAGCCAAGGAAACAACATTCAAAGCAAATGTTTGGCATATTCTCATACTCAATAGATTGGAGTCTCCCATCAATTATAAATTTAGAGTGGAAGGGATTTGTTACATCAATCTCCACTATTACTCTTGCGAATTTTCCGTAGGGATTTTTCTTGTATTATAATTCGTATGTGAAAATTTTCCAATTAACCCAGCAATAGCACTCAACACCTTTTTATGGTAAAAAAAATATAAAGCCATTCTAAGAAATCGAACCCAAGCCACCCTTGACGTAGGTTACAAGTTCTTAGTATCAAACTTAGGCTCCCAAGGTTTACGTTCAAATAATGACCGTAATGATCCATGGGCTATCCAAGAGTACTTGAAGATAGTTAGATTTGTTTTCAAATATCACCACAAAATAATCATTCATAAGGTCAATGACCTTATAGGCTTCTGTAAGGTTCCATAAGGCTTGAATTATATCACACAACGCCTTGTAACCAATGTTACGTCCCACCATTCTAACCACTACAGATGACTGTCATAGCCTTGATAATTCTCCTTCATATCCTCAGAAAAGGAAATTGAGGGAATTTTATAATTTTTGTCCACAATAATACCCATATATGATCAAATCATTCCTTGCTTAAGAAGCCACCTTCACATTATCTGCACAATGTTGTGACTTTCCCTCCTTAATTTTCTGGTTATTATCAGTGTTGTGCTCCTCAAGGTCCATATTCGATTCTGAATGAGAGAAGGAATCTGAATAAATTCCAGTCGACACACCCACATTCTTCATTAGCTTATCCTTAAAGGATTCCTTAGGTGGAGAGTCATCCATGCTATCGTCATTCTCCTTCCATCCGATCTGATTCTCACTTTTTTCTTTTTCTAGTCATCCAAAGGTGTTGGCGGTAGGGTTTCCTTAAGGGGTTCTTCGATAGAAAGCATTAGGATTTTTACCTATTTTTTATTTGATATAAATGAATTCTATAAAATTTTATAGAATTTATTTGTAAATCTAAATTATGTTTTAATTTAAATGAAAACCTTATTTTATTTGATTAAATTTTATTAAGAATTTATTTGCCAATGAATACTGTAAAAAAAATTCATTTGCAAATTTCAAATTTTTTAGAATTATTATTATTATTATTTTAATTTTAGGAAATAAAATCACTTCAATTATAAACATTTGTCATATAAAAGATCATTAAGGATAGACTCGAGAAGGTCACTAAACTACTCTTTAAAATCTTACACTAAATGAGCTCCAGGATCTAAGCAACTTGCACACTCATTCGCATACCTTTTGATAAAAGACCACTTAATATGTGAGAAGTGCTTTCACAGAGACCTAAAATTAGCAAGAATATTTAGAGCAATGGATGATTTACTTTCATATCTAAGTTCCTTAATCACTTGAAGATCATCACTCTCTATATGTATATTGTCCATCTTTAACTCTTTGAGCCAAAACTGAGTTTCCATCATGTTTTGTGCCTCAAAGAGAATTAAGCCCATCTTTTGCCTACACCTTAGCTTCAACAACGATCCCTCTTTATTACGAATTACAACATTGAAACCTCTATTATTAATTTTTGTAAACAATGGGGCATTCACATTAACCTTGAACATGTTTCCCTTTGGTATATTGCAAATAATAACACCATCAATTACTTGTTCTTCTAAATAGTAAGGTTTCTCGATTTTCACAAACTCCAATAGATGGACACAAGCACGTTAAAATCTTCCTTCTCCATGATATCCATGTTTTGTTGAATCCATTTTGCAGGTTCACGTGATGTTGGCCTTGCTGGAAAAAGTCTAGAACACCTCCTTCAAAGATAACATGCATTGTCATTTCTACTTGATAAATATCATTAACATTAACAAATTTGGAAATCAAGTTAACAGTGGAAGGGACAAAATCTTTCATGACGTTATGAATAGGTATGTAAATATTCATAATAATATTATTAAATTTCACTGAAAATATAATTTTCAAAGAAAGTTTGATTGAAAATGTGATGTGAATGATTAAGATTTGAATTATATAAATGCTGATAGAAATTTTATCGATAAAAAATTATGAATGATAAAAATTTGAATCATATGAATATTAATGAAATTTTGTCTGACCATGTGATTGTGAATAATAAAATTTTAGAGGATCTTATTTTTACATTGTCAAGAGCCTCTAAAATCTTGGAGTTAACCCCGAATTGCAATATTAATAATTATATGCTTTTGCTTTTAGTTGATTTAGTTTCTACTGGTTGAGTTTGAACTTAGTTTCTCTTTGCTTTCTCTATGTTTAGTCTTTTGTTTTACTTTCTTTTAATTTGTCATATACATTAGGGCATTGTTAATTGTTTATTATCTTAATTATTATTAATTATTTAGTATCTGGTTTTGTCTTTTGCATAGACTAATGATTTTTTGCACCGGAGATGTGGACTTCCTTTTAAAAAATTTTGACAAAGGTTTTAAAGGATCAAAGATATAGATTTCTTTTTTTGCATAGACTATGGATTTAAAAACTTTATTAGTAGTTGCTTATCTTCTATCAATAACGCTAGTGATATTTTCTTCATTAGTAACTTTCGTGACCTATGTTTTTATTGTTAAACACTTTATAATTAGTTTATTTAATGAAATGTTAATTGGAATTAAATTTTTATGTATTGTGATAATGATAGATTAGCATTGTACTTATACAAAAATTAAATGAAGAATAAAAAATATGAAATAAATTTTAAGAAATAAATAAATAAATAAAGAAAATTAGAAATTAAAAAAAAAAAGTAAAAAATACCTTTTTTTTTGGAATGAAATTTGATTTATCCCATTTTCAACTCCTAGATATATTGGCACATTTCAAATCATCCTAAAAAAGGCTTCTAAATATATTGGGACGTTCTAAGGCGTTCCAAAGAAAGCTCCTAAATATATTGGGACGTTTTCATTGCGTCCCAAAAAGGTATAAGCAAATATTGAAGATTTCAACGACGTTTTGAAACGTCCCAAAAGAGCACAAAGTGACATTTATGAAAAATGCCCCTAAATGAGCAGTTAATATGCTACATTTATAAACGTCATTAAAAAAGAGATTGAATTGGCAACATTTTGAAAATGTCCCATAAACTATTTTGATGCTTGGCCATGCCAACATTTTAAGGTGACGTTACCTAAATTTGGGACATTTTCTTGAGTAATTGGCGACGTTATTTTCTGTCCCTAATAATTTGACATTTGGCCACATTTTACACATTCCGTCGGTCTAGTTAATTGGCAACGTCAATTTCCCAACGCAGCTGTCGATGTATTTTTTTCATCCTAAATAGCTTTTGGTGACCTTTTCTTACTTTTTGGGACGAAACTTTTCGTCACCTATAGCCATATTTCTTGTAGTATAACTAAACTACACCAATATAGTCAGAATCCAACCATGCAATGACTTCTATTTATAAAAATATGAAGAGGATGTTGGAATTGAGATAATTCAAATAAAGTAATTTACACAATACATACCGTGCGATTTCGTTTTTCAAGAATAAACAATCCATAAATTTTAAATAATTTATGAATTTTTAGAGTTGAAATCACCATGGCTATGCATTTGCATATTAACTTTTTTTTCTCTTATTTAATGCTTCATATTGAATTACTTCATATTAATATACTACAATTCACAAGATTTTGAACATATACCCAAGTTTATTGCTATTAGTTAAGCGTATATGAATTTTGTTGTAATTAATTATATATATATATATATATATATATATATATATATATATATATGTATGTGTGTGTGTGAATTTTATTGTAATTAATTTTATTTTTTATTTTATCCATTAAGACATTACTTATGAATTATATTTTTATATTTATATTATACAATATATTATATATTTATTATAAATTTTTACAATTTATTTAGATTAATATAATAGTTATTAATTAAGATTTTTAAATTAAATTTATTTATATTTTAATTTTTTTATAAAGTAGTACGCAAAACGTGCCATAAATGGCTAGTTATTTATTAAGCCAACTCCTGAATTAGTGATGTGGTGTCAAACTTTTAAAGTACCAATTTTATCCTTATTAAATTTTAAATAAATAAATAAAATAATATAATAAAATATTTATTTTAAATTTTTTAAAAAAATTATAAAAATCTATTTTAACAAAGTATATAAATATGGATTTCTTTTTATTGTTGAATAATTTGTTTTTATTTGATTATTTACATAAAGTAATAAATAAATTAAATTAATTATTCACTTAATAAAATTATCTAATTTTTATTAATTGATATTTAGTAATGCACGCACGCATCACGTGTAATGAGCAATACTATAATTTATAAAGCTAAATCTTGAGATGTTAGTTGGTGATAGTGTTAAATTTTTTAATAGTCTATTTTACCCTTTTAAATATACTAATTACGTTACCTAAACCGTTAATTAATTAGTTCATTAGATTTAGAAAAAAAAACTTAATTATAAATGAATAATAAAAGATTTTTTAAAAAAACAGCTTAAATTTATAAAATTAATTTGAAGATTAGATATATCTCATTTTAGATTAAATGTTTATAGTTTAGCCATTTTATCTCTAAAAACAGTACATATAACTTTTTCCTACTATTTCAACTTTATTTTTAGAATGAGAGTTTTTAATTAAAAAAAATTTACACATCGGTGCAATACATATATGTATATATTATAATTTAAGATTAAGGATCAATTTATTATCTAAATTTTTCATGAAATTCTAATTAAAAATAATATTAACTTTTCAATTAATTTATTTCTTTAACTCTCAAATTACTCAAATTTCTATTTAATAATTATTTTTTAAAAAAATATTTAAAAAAAGTTTTAAAAAAATAGTAAAATAATTTTATTAAATAATAATAAAAGTTTTGCTATTTCCTGTTTAGCAACAAAAAATGGCGTTAATTTTTTCAACACTTCTTTACAACTTCTACTTCCTGTTCTTCTTCTACCACATATATCTGTCTCCATCTCCTCTGATCTTGTTCTTTATTTTTTGTCTTCTTCTTTCTCTTCTCCACCCATAAATTTGAGTTTCAGGGGTTGGTGACCGGAGATATCGAACGGCGATCTGTTTCTCTCGGCGGAGGCGAAACGGAAACGGAAATTGGTGAAGAAGAATGAGAAACGGAGCTCGACGGAGATGGAGGTGTGGCGGCGGAGCTCTGGCTAAAAGAGATAGAGGGAAGGATGCAATGAATTTTTTTCATTTCTATAATTTTTTTACAATCGTTTCTGTTTTTTTTTTTTTTGAGAACTAAGAAGATTAAATTTTTTTTTTTGCCTGTTTTTCCTTTTTTTTAAATTTTTATAAATCATTATTTAGTAATTTTTAAAAAAATATATTAAATAAAAATTTAAGTAATTTGGTTTAAAGTTAAAAAATGAATAACTAAATTGATTCAAAAATTAATTTTATTATTAATTAGACATTTATAAAAAATTAAAAGAATAAATTGACCATTAATCCTATAATTTATTACCTTAAAAAAAGAATATAATAAACTTTAGGCCTTGTAATTTAAATTAAAATTTTCATTATCCTTTTTTCAAACATTGAAGCACATATCATCTAATTGTTTACCACTTTAAACAAAAAACAAAACTTTATTAAATTTTAACTCATAAACCTTCCTTCGCTTAGTTTATCATACAATTGATAATGATGTGAATGTAAACTTTAGTCTATATTAAATATTATCTTTTTGTACAATTGTGCATAGTTAATTCTAAAATTCTGGATTGCCACAATAGACTTCAACTTCTTTATTTTTGTGGGAATTTAAAACCGATATGAGTTATGGAATGGGATATTAAATTATCTATTTTTTATTTTACAAATTTATTTTATTTATAAAAATATCATACAAATCTATAAATTTTTATATCAAATGAGATATTTTAACATTTTAAGTATTACAAAGAATTTTAAGATTTTACATTACTTCAATTCAAATGAGCTGATAAATATTATAAAAAACTACAAAATCTTTTAATATGGTGAATTTGAAATTTATGAATTTGGTTAAAATTCATATATTCAAATTCATGAAATTAAAAATCGACATATCATATGAGATTTCAGATCCTTTATTTTTTAATTTTAACTCATTTTATTAACCAATTCTTTAAAAAAAAAACTCATTTTATTAATCAAACAAGGATTAAGATTTAATTTTCCCATGAACTTTTTTAAAATGACCTATTAAGGATAAAATTAAGTTTTAGATCAATTTAACCCATAAACTTTACTATTTAAGTCAAATCCCCCCTTAATTCCATCTGATTTCGAATGTGAAATACACACTCCTCTTAAGTTGTTTATTGATTAACTATTTAATTAAAAACACAATTAAAAAAGAAAAAAAAAAGAAAAGAAAGAAAATGCTCTTCTTTAACATAAAGAAGACTCTCCCGCTCCCTTTCCCTCTCATCTTTTCCTTTCCTTCACTATCATATTCTGTAGTTGCGGCAACGACAACCATAGCGGAGTAATTCCTCCTAAAATAACCATCGTCCAATGGCGTCTTCTAAGGCAATGAAGACACAACTGCTATAGGTTGAACCCGAGTTGGAGTTGGAGTTGGAGTTGGAGTTCTCCTATAAGAAATCAACAGCAGAGCCACTAGAGAAGAGGATGACAAAGATGGAGAAGCTTGTTTCTTAGCGCTAAAATTAGATCCGATCAAAGCATCTAAGTTTTCAAAGAAATGTCATGATGATATCATTGTCCCATTAGAAGTTGAAACCCTAACCTTCTTGGTTTTATACTTCTTAATTGTATCAATTCGATTCTTGCATTGAACATTTGTACGATGAGTTTTCTTAGTATGTCGTTAACGCCATTTACAACTTCCTGCCAATCCTTCTAATGGAGATTCCCACAATTGAGTTTCAAATAACGTTTACCCCATTCATTGACCGAAGTAAAGGTAGCCTCCTTACTTCAGCAATCCTAGAGGATAGGCAAAGGTCGGGAGTGAGAGGTGGAGGATGGCATGGCAAATTTCATTAAGTTGCCCATGTAATCTCAGCGATAAGAGATGGTGGTGGAGTGGGTAGCTTATTCTTGATTATGGGTTAAAGAACACTTTTTTTTTTCCTTTCTTGATTATACTTTTAATTAAATAGTTAATCAATAAACATCTTAAGAGTAGTGTATATTTCACGTTCAAAATTAGATGAGATTAGGGGAGATTTGAACTAAATTATAAAATTTAGAGGTTAAATTGGTTCAAATTTTAATTTTATCTTTAATTAACCTTTTTAAAAAAGTTGAGAAGAAAAATTTGACCTTAATCCACCGAACAATAAAAAATTTTAAAATCTATGCATTGAATCCATCATCCAATTTCAACGACCATTACATTTTTTATTACTGTTCCTTCTTTTTTTTTCTCCCTTTTTTCATAAAAACACCATAAATATCACAAAAATATCTTCTTTTTTTTTTTTAAAGCCAAATCATAAATCACCATATCCACACAAAGTTAACAATAGTTTTTTTTTTTTTTGAAACCACTAATGTACTCAAAGTTAAAACAAGGAAATAAACAATTGTATTCATATTTACATTTGTAAACGTAATAAAGAAAAACATCAAACAACTATAGTCAGGTAAATGAAACCCACCCAAACAAATACAGTACTGTCTCTTCTTCTCTCAAATTCTAAAGCCTTCTTTTATTTTAATTTTTATTCTCGTTGTTGAAGTTAGTAATTTCGTCTCTTCACAAGTGCAAAAGCCATTTATATACATACATACACTTTAATTAACATTATGAAAAGATAGCCTGACAGACTTAAGCATAATAAAGTGTTTTGCTAGAGAACAGCAACCATTGCTGTCAATGGCGTTTGAGCGTTGCCATGGCCACTGAGATCTGAATCTTCTTCTTCGTCTTCTTCCTCGTCTGCTTCCCACATAAATTGGGCGTAGGATCCCAACACCATGCTGCATCACCAATTTAACAGAAATTAGAAAAATATATGACGTAATTTTTTTTATCATAAAAATTCGAGTATCCAATATTCAAATTTTTGTTCAAACTTTTGATCTTTTCCATAACTATCAAATTGATTTACAGATTAAAATTTAATTAAACAACATTGAGAAAAAAAAATATTATGAATAAAAAACAACGAGAGAAGAAGTACCAATCATTGGGAGAGGCAGAAACAGCTTGATTAAAATATGTATTAGCTTTCTCTCCATCTTTATGAGAATCCCAAATCAATTTCCCAAACAAAGCCAACACTTCTCCATCTCCAGGACTCTCCAATATGGCTCGTCCATAGTACTCTTCAGCTTTCGCCGTATCGCCTTCAACCTTCAATATTACAACACACAACCATTACTCATTTTATTTATTTATTTTTTAAATCAAAGTCTGATTATGGATAATTAAGAATAGATCTATTTAATAAAAAATAAATTATATACCTCTTGTAAGAATTTCCCGTAGTTTCTGAGAAGCAAAGAATCGCAGGGGTTTGACTTCAACATTTCTTTATAATAATCACCGATCTTGCTTAACTCACCATGCCGGTCGTCATTATCGCCATTTCCACCACCGAACTTCCTGTCTTTTCCAAATCCACCACCGGTGAATCCTGGCTCCTCCAATGGAATACCGTTCTCAGTCCAGACTCTCGTGTGATCTAAACTCGAAGATCTACAATCATCATCCAACTCAAACTCCTCTTCCTGTATAATCTTCGGAAACGACCTAGAACCAGCGCCGGAAAGCTTCATCGACCTGCTGAAACCATCTGTTTCTGATCTGAAGATGTCAGTTTCCGAAAACGCTCGTCGAATTGGAGTTCGGCGGTCGGGTGATTCTAAATGGAAGGAAATTTTAGGAGAATTAACGGTGCTGTTTTCGCCGGAATTTAGACTATTGAATGAACCGCGACCAGAGAGAGACGCTTTCGAAGAACCAGGAAGAGTCGGCGTGTTCGCCGTAACGGAACCGGAACCGGAACCGGTTCTCATGAGAAAAGCTTTCATGGTTGTTGATTTACTGGTAAAAGTTGCACCTTGAAGCTTTTTCACTTGACCTCCTCCGAGTTTTGATTTATGGCTGTCTATATATAGAAGATGGAGAGCCGTTAGATTTGGCGAATCAGTTGACTAGATAGCCAAGCAGATTGAGACACGTGTAAGTGTTCACGTGAGTAGAGCTGAGGAGTAGGCACGAGCGTGGGAATCGGTGATGTGGAACTTTTTCTTAAGAGCGTAGTCCACGCGTCACGGAAAAAGAGTGATCTAGGTGGCGTGGTTCGGCCATGTGGAGAGTTATAAGAACGGGCTCGATACTTTTCCTTTTTTTTTTGGCAGCCTGTTTTTTTTTTTTATAAAAAAAAATAATCATAGTGGATAACTATTCGGTTCAGTTTGATTCCAAAATAACCAAAATATATTTTCTAATTTTTAAAAATCAAACCGATTTATCCTCTTAATCAAAAATCAAAATAATTGAAAATTAATTTTCTAAAATCTCATAAATCGCACGGGACCATATTTAAAGAAACTCGGCTCGGTCACCGAAATAACTAAAATTTTAAAGTAATATATAATATAAATATAAAAAATTAATAAATTAAAATAAAAAATTTTATTTTTTCGGTTAATTCGGTTAAATATTTACCAAAATCAAACATTGAAATAATTCAAATTATAAACCAAACTGAACCATTTTAATTATTTTAACCAAATTCATTTATAATTTTGGTTCGGTCACTCACTGAATTAACCGAAAAAATTCAATTTTTTCCCACCTTTAAATATAATGTTTTGTTACATAACATAGATAGTCTGCTTCTTTTTATATGTAGCTAGGAAGATTGATTGGTATAACATGATTAGTTTTCTCATCACCTTTAAAAAAAGATGTGAGAAGATGAAAGTTTTAGGTTTGAATATGTCCAATCAAATGTAAAAAGTGAAGGATTATCCCTATTAATTATTCCCTCATTATCTTTCAAAAGAAAAAAAAATAAAGATAACACCTTAAAAATTAAAATTTACTCCCTCTTTTTATAAATTATCATCATTTAAATTTCGATCAAAATTAAGTATCTTCCTTCTGGTAAAAAAAATGTCTTTCACAATTAATTTTCAAAAATATATAATATTAATATGTAAATTATAATCATTTGTCTTTTTGCATTTTATGTTTTTAATTTTTAACATATATCATCTTTTTTTGCAAGACAATTGATGAAAGTAAGATGTAAATTATAATATTTAATTTTGAAAATATATAATACTATAATATCTAAGTTATAAATTTTAGGGCATGTTTGATATTATTGTGATTGTCTTTTCTTTAATTTTATTTTTAAAATAAAAATATAAAAAATATTATTAAATATATTTTTAATAATTTATTTTATATTTATTCAAAAATAAGTTAAAAATAGAAAATAAAAAATTTTAATTTTTAAAATGTTATTTTATTTTTTAAAAAATAAAATCAGGAAATATAAAAAATATACCAAACATGACCTTAATTTTATATTTTTTGTTTTTAATTTTTAACACATACCATTCTTTTTGGCAAAACAGTTGATGAAAGTAACATTGCTCATTAAGAAGCCATTGGTTAAAAAGTATAATATTTTAGAAAAAATTATCAAATTATTTATTGTGTGATTTACATTAAGATAATAATAATAAAAAAAAAAGTAAAATTCATTGTTTGGAGTCATTTCAATAAAATAAATTAATTAAATTTTAAAAAAATCAATTTACTTTTATTTATATTACTTAAAAAACTATCCCAGACACTTCAAAATGAAAAAATAAAATCAAAACACTAATATTCTAACAAAGATAATTTAAATTATTTATAAATATAAAAAAAAATTATTTAAAATATAACAATTAAAGGATAATAATAAAATCTTAGAAATTTTTAGGATAAATTACTATTTAGTCTATAAGTTTTGACCAAATTAACAATTCAGTCCTGATTTTTGGTAAAACCAACAATTTAATCTCTCTATTTTGATTTCTCTAATATTGTAGTCCATATTTTTCTTCATTTCGTATCTTCCCATTGTTTTTTTTGCCAAATGGCTAAATGGGCTTGATAGGCTCAATGCCTAACAACCTCCGATATTTGAATTTGGACTAATCTAGAAATAGATACCTACATAATGAACAATGTGAGCTAAAAGAGTCAGGCTTGTTGCCTGGCAAAGACCTTCGACGCTCAAGTCAGTAATGAATTTAGATACTTTTAGGCCATCTGTGAGCCCTTAGAAAGATAGGTTACATGGGTGTTTTGGGTTAAGTTGACATATCTTGAAATGTGTGTCATCATAGAGTATTTATGGTGCTGTAAGATTCTCTTGGGCCACTTGTACCATTTTAAGAGTGCCAAGTGGAAGCGTCTGCATAGGGTAAAGTGTGGTCCCCGAATGAGAGAACGATATCTGTCTATACTGAGCATCTGACACGTGCCATGAGGGAATATTCTGTAGGATCCCAAGGGTTCCACTCGAAGAGATACCTTCGGTATATCTTGAGGTGAAGCCTGAGGTCGAAGACCATACTCAAAGCTTACACCCGAGTATAACATGGGCCTGGACCCTCATTCTTTTTAGATTCTTAGACGTCCTCAGGCCTAAAGCCTTTATATCCATTTATTTTATTCCATATCAGTGGCCCTCCTTGTTCACAGGAGTCTGACTCCTCCGTTTGAACAGAACCAGTTAAAAGAATGCTCTAAGATTATTATTTTTATTTGGAGCCTGTCATCTCATAGTTTTGACAATTTCTATTTTCTTCGATCAGAGATCTAGATTGCCTTGATATATATTTTTGTAGGCTTCATTCCCTATCCCATCGAAGCCTTGGTGCGAATAAGCCTTTCTTGCCACGTGTGCTTGCTAATATGTTCAAAATGACTTGCCACGTGTCGCTTTTTGAGTTATAACAGTTGAGAATGTGAAAGATTTTATAGAAGGTCTATATATATATCCCTTTATTTTGACTTGTCCTTTTCTTTTGACTTGCTTTACTTCTCTTTCAAAATTTCTTTGCTTCTTCGAGCTAACACTCATTTCTTTCGTCTACCAACGTTTTCTATAGTTTAAATGGCACGCACTAGACAATATCAAGGCCAAAGAGCTGCCTCTGTCAGTCAGGAAGAATTTATCATAAACTCTTTAGTTCCCGTTTGGAAAAATGTGGTTCCCAAGTCAAAGATTAATTGGGACCCTCTTTAGGCCAACTTTGAGAGCGTTTCCTATGTGGTTTCTTTCATTTTTCCTTCTCAATCTCATCGTATCTTCCATGAGGATCCCCGTCTGAACATTCCCGTTGGTTTTCGGGATTACGTCATTTTTTACGATCAGATGCTTCGAGGCCTCTTTCTTCCTCCTTCTGACTTTTTTCTCGATGTTTTTAGGCACTTCGGCATGTTACCCTTTACTCTCACGCCGAATTCAATTCTAGATATCCACAATTTTGAAGTCTTGTGTTTCTACTTGGGGATTTTTTCCCCTTCGATGGAGCTTTTTCAGACCTTATTCCAGTTTGGGTTAAGTCAAGGTGATGTTGGCATCTTCATGTCACTTGGGAGGCCCAATTGGAAGTTGTTTGGCTCGAAGCCAACAAAGCTGATGATTGGAAGCGCCGCTTCCGTGGGCTTCGCTATGTTGGTCCCAACGATGCTGGGTTGAGATTTGGTGGGATTATCGGGAGCCCCATAAACTCTCTAGAAACCCTCCTATTACTGAAGATGACATGAGGGATCTGTTGATTCTGATCAACATAAGGAAGTTGGTCAATCTAGAAGATTTATGGTGCAACAGTCTCCTCATGGATAAAGATGGGTGCCTATCTGTTCCCATTTACCTTGAGGACTTGCTAGATGAGCAATTGATTGACTTATTATGCAGTATCCTTATTTTTAGTCTTCTCTTCACCTTTATTCCTTTTTCCTTTTGCAGAGAAGCCTCTAAAAGGTGTGATGCGGAATCCTAGGCTTATATAGAAACCGAAACCCTAACACACGCTTTGATTCAAAGAATAACACAAGATGAAAACCCTCCCTATTGAACCCCTAAGAAACTTGTCCTTGGAAACACAAGTAATTAGGATAGAAAGATCAAAAATTGAATTCAAACACAAGTTGGAATTTCCTTGATGTGATTTAACTCAATTTCGTGATGCAACAAATGAAGAATCACACCTCACTTGCAAAACACGGTTCTTGAAGAACACTTAAAAAGTCTTTTTAATTGATAATAATATGCCTTTTACAAGCCTCCCATGTTCCTTTATATAGAGGAACATAAAACCATAAAAGTAAACCTAAATCCAATCATAATTTGGATTCTAAAATATTCAGCTTGCCTAAAATTAAAA
>CAOJBK014991658.1:0-11354 GCA_948294925.1 Codiaeum variegatum
ACAGATGAGGTAAGGCTCTGAAGAGTGCATGTTATGCCAAGGTACACATCTTTATACTAGTGTACTATGGTGGTTAGGGTGGCTTTTCTTATTGTTTCGAGCTAAACCCCATTCGCGTCTAGAGTAACTCTGGTCCGGGGTTCTTGATTTGAGGGTCCCCATCTAGACTGAATTCTTTCTGAGCCTTATAGCTTGTCTAGATGATCCCTGGTCCATCAATTAAGGGTCCCTTCATAGTATTGGACCTTTATCAAACTCTGGGCTCAACTTAACTAAGAGGCTTATCCGTCGGACCCTTATCAATATCCATTTTTTAGCTAAGAAATTATACTCTTCTTATAAAGTAAATCTTCCTTCTAAAAGAGCAAGGCTGAAAAGTCATAATGATCTTTTAGTTCTTTCCAATTAAGTGCTTCAGTAAACCTGAAGTTGTAATTTCTTGTTGGGTAGAGGCTAAAAGCTCTTTAATTGAGTCTATATTACTATTCAAGTCACCAAAAACCAGTATGTTCTAATATCTAGGATACCAAAGTAGACGCTTCAGATTACATTGGAGAAAAATAATTGAATGATTTAGACTGCTATAAGATGAATATTTTCTAGCAATGAAATCGTCAAAATTTTCATGAGAAATCCACATTTCTTTAAAATAAAATGGCTTCTACCAATTGCTTGATTCGAGCATTTAAGATTTAAAATATGGTGACTAGAGCTAAGGTAAGGTGTACCAATAGATTTTTTGTCAAGCTTGAAAGAAGCCTTATTAGTAAAAAGCTCGACCCAATCTTATATCATTTTTAGAGACCTTAAAATGATAGTTTGTCCATGTGTAAAGACTTTCCTTAGTCTCTAAACATGTCAGATCACCGGAGTCCATGGTTGAACTAAAATCATTGAATGCATTATATGAAGGTAAGTAGCCACCACACTTCTTATGTATGCCTAGGTTATGTTAAAATTCCCTATGATGAGCTAACAATTTAAGAATGTTTGCTTTCAACTTTTAATGTCATTCCATAAAAAATGTTTGTTATATACAATCTTCTTGGCATAAATAAATGTCAAATGATGTGAACAATGCCAGTAGGATACATTAATAGTGGCTTGCTAAATAGAAATATATGAACTAAAAGGAGGTCTTATTCCTTCTCGAAAGAAGATCCAATTTATCATATGCCAGTTATGCATGCAGTGGAAATTAATGTTGTAAAAAAAAACTTTAGAAGCTCCTTCTATTGATAAGGAAATTGTTGTAACTGATGATGTTTAGCATGAGAATGTTAAGATTGTTGTGGTTTGCAAGTAATGATTTTATTAAACTTATCTATAGAGATATTTCCTATTTATTGCACATGTTGATGACAACCATGTTAATGTTAGTTCACCAAATAGTAATGCTCCATATGCTGTTGAACTTGATAAGTGCATAAATATTGACATTTTATCCCATATTTTTGGACTGATGCTTTGTTAAATTGAGTTTGATTTGATTGATTTAAGTGATTTTAGGATTACTTTATAAGATTTCAGTGTTTTATTAATGATCCTTGAATTTTGATTTAAAATCGAAGATTTGGAGCTTAAAAAGGAGGAGTTTTATGCATTTTGAGTTGACACTACCACATTAACATAGGAGTGTCTTTTTAGCAGAAAATCAAGAGGAAATCGGAAAAAATAAATAAGATCGTAACACCACCAGTGACACACCCATGCCAGTGGCAATATATAACTACTACCAAAAACCTTAATGACACTGCCAGTGACACGCCCATATCAACTGGTGGTGTCACTAAAATTTCTAACTTTTTAGGATTTTTAACAGCTATTTAAAAGGGAGACAAATCTAAACCCTAAAAAAATACATAATGAAACTTAGAAGATCAGCTTTTGGAGGGTTTTTGGATGTAAGATTGACATCAAAACATCAAGATTGAAGATCAAGAGCAAGAATCAACAACTAGGTTCATCTTTTAGTTTTTTAGATTGATTTTTTCCATGGAACTTTTTACTTTATCTTTTGCTTTTGTTTTTCAAAATTATAAGTAGCTAAACTTTTAATCTAGAATTTGAGATGTAGTTGTTACAATGGATTATTGTTTTTATTTATTTTAATAGATTTGAACTTTTCATTGAATATTTTAATTGATTTTATGCTTAAAGTTGGAGTTTACTTGATCACTAAATTATAGATCTTATAGTTTTAAATCAAAATTATGGGAGTTGAATTTAAACTCGGAACATGAAATTAATTAACTTAGGTTAGGTAATACTTAGGGATAAAATTACTTGTAAGAGACATTCAAACAAATTTTCACTTTATTTAATGAGTTCTTTCTATTGCCTAGTATCATAGAAGTAGTTATTAGGGATAGATTTAATCTTGGTAAATTTACTTGTGAGAGCTTTTAACCTAGCTTAGGAAAATTAGGTCTAGCATTCATTTGAGAAAAGTGAATCTAGAGAATAGGATTAAGAACAATAATACATTGTGAAATGAACCTCAAGTCCTATATGTTTTCCATTATTGAATTTTTCTTAGTTTACAATCACTTTATTTTTTTTTTAGTTTAAAATTATAAAACGACTCAACTTTCATCGTCCAAATAAAAATTACATCATTTGTTTGGTACTTGACAACCTTCTTTTTAGAGATGATACTTTTTACTCACTACTTGCTATAGGAACGATCTATACATTTGCAAATTTAACCCTATCAGAACTAAAAAGACAGGGGTGAAAGATGTTCAAGTTACAACTAACTCTAAATCAGATGATGTAATATCCTCTCATGATACTTCATTATTGAAAGCTATTGATCATGAAGAAGTGGCTTGAATTATTGTTGCCAACAGGAAAAAGTGGAGTCCTACAGGTGACTAGAACTTTGATGGATCAAAGAACGAAATATAGGCCTTCTCTCTGGCGTCCTTCGAGAAATAGAAAATCCTCACCATAATTTGATATTATATTGCTTAATTTTTTTTCGGTAAAATCATATTTTATAATACAAACTTTGTGCTAATTATCAAATATACTATAATTTAAAAAAAAAAATCAAACTAGGTAGGTTGTTACTTTTATGAACACTTTAAAATCTACCACAATATGTGTGAATAATATATGTAACATCATTTTCTTTTGTCATAGTGGGAGTGCAAGTGTCATGTGGCATCATCTCCTTAAGCCATACTAGATTTGAAATCGATCGCAAATGTAAATGGCTAATTTGAAATTTTTTTGACGTTGTGGTATATTTTTAGTATTTGATGATTAGCACAAAATTTTTGATATAAAATATAGTTTTACAATTTTTTTTAAATTTTTGGTTATTTTTATTTTTTCGAGTTATAAGTGCTCATTTTATTTTACTTTTTAATCATAATAATATAAAGTCTAACTCCATACCTTATTAAAAAAAAATAAAATTCATTATGATTAATAAATAGTTAAAAAAAATGGCAGTTGAGGATTTCTCTTCGCATAGCCACTTTCATCTTTTTTGGCCTCCTAATGGCTATGTTTCCTAGCCACCAGCATCCCTTTATAGGATTACCTAGGCCATAAAGATCTTTTTTCTCCTTAGGCTCTATGAGAGCAGCAACCTCAAATGGATTAGAATCGCAAATCTTTCGCTGAATCTCTCAATGGTCCTACTGCTAATGATGATCAGCTTGATCTCACCATGATTCCCGACTCTGATTCATCCTCGACGAATCATGGTGGTTACATATCCATCCGAATCAATGACGATGCTTATCTCCAATGAGTTAGCATGTGTAAAAGAGATTTAATTGCTAGATTATCCTTTTAAAAGGAGAGAAACTATGGCAATTGATTGATTTAAAGCAGAAACTGTCAACAGTTTGTAACATTAAGGATTCATAGAAATTGATTTCTCTGGAAAGGGGTTTTTATCAGGTTATCTTGGGTGTGATTGAGGATAAAAATAAAATCTAGAATAAAGGTATGATTGCATTGAAACCTGATTTTCTTAAACTGTAACTTTGGACTCCTGATTTTGACCCTTATGAACAGAAAGCTTCTACTACACAAGTTTGGATTCATTTTAACCGCTTGCCATGAGAGTACTGGCATCTGATTATTCTAAAATATATCGTTAAAGGCATTAGAATACCATTACGTATTGATCATGCTACGACAATATGAGAGCTAGGACACTATGCATGTGTTCTAATTGAAGTGGATTTAGCTCATGATTTACCTGAAACTTTGATGGTTGAAGGTCCAAGTAAAAGTTTCTTTATTGATCTTTGGTCTGAGAACTTACCTCTATTTTACAGTACCTGTCATAACATTAGCCATTTACTAAGAGATTGTCAGCTAAACATAGGAAAAAATAATGTTAATCCTAAGGCTCACAAGCCTGACCTACCAGCACCTAAGGTAAAATCTATTAAACCATCAACTAAATAGATGTCACAGAATGAGCAAACTACAATTCCTTTAACAAAAGTTTTTAATGCTTTTGATGTGATTGTCCCCTATAACAATTCCAACTCGAACAGGAGTGCTGACTCGGCTTAAGAAAATGATGCGCCTAACACACCTAGAACGCTTCATCTGAATGCATTGGACTCTCCTACGCATAATGATTGTCAAAGAACTTTTATAGTAAAGTCTAGTGGTTCTTTTAGAAACAGGTTGATTGAAGAATGGTCTAAGGAATCTAAAACTCATGAGGAGTATAAGGGAGAAAATGCTTATTCTAGCCAAAATAATCAAAATACCTCATGGCCAAATTTGTTTGAAGGAGTATCTGATTCAGACGATTCTCAACATAGAGTGGGAAAGGGTTATACTTATCATAGTATGGGGATGTTAAATGATCTATTTTATAACTATGATGACATTAAAGATCAAGTTCTGAATATTGTCCAGATTAAGAAGAATCAGCGTATTAAGGATATTGACACAACTTATACTCGGCCAGTGTGGATCAAAAAGCTTAAAGTGAGACTTAATTTTTAGATTATTGTTAATTATTTTTCTATTTTTTTTTAGTCTTTTGGAGTGATTTATTTTCCTTTTATTTGTTCCTTTTTTTTCTTTTTCTTTTAATAATATGGAGTTTGACTCCAACATTTAATTTTTTAAACAATGACAATTAACTTATTATTTGTAAAAAAAAAAATAAGGTTTTGGATTGGTTGGGCATGCATTTTCAACCTAAGTTCCAATCCAATCTTTATCGCCAACTTGACAAACAGTAAACTCCTCAGCAAATGGACACCATCCCTAAAATCTTGAATTAGACCCCCATTAATCTCCCTGTGGAAAACACAGAGGGGGAGAAAGGGAAATGGTGGTTACATGTCATTGAATTTGTTAGTTAAGTTATGGATGAAACGACAAACCATTTGATAAAATACGGTGTCGTTGGCTGAAACGCAGTGTCGTTGCTGAAACAAAATAATTGATACAGGGTGTTTTGAGGTTTGAGCATGGTATGAAGTTTGAAGCTATCCACTCTTCATAGGACATGTGGTCTTATATCTGGAGTCTTCTGCTTCTTCTTCTCAGTTCTATATATATATTCACCAATTCTTTGTACAAATTTACTTTGTTTTTCATTCAATGGAAGTTCATTTTCTCCAATTCATTATTGTAGTGGTTTCTTCAAATTGAAGAATTGTTCATGGTATCAGAGCCTGTAAGATCGAGTAGTTGTAATCAGTGATTGTAATTGTCTATTGCAATTGTCTATCTCACTTTCCAGATCTTAATTGTTTGTGAAATTAGTAGAAATGGTAGAAATAGAAGAAGGTGATGGATTTGGTTCTTCTAGATCTATTGGTAAAAGAGTAAGCCGAGTTAATACTATGCAGTATGATGGAAATCCATTGGTCATGCAATCTTCTTATCATCCTGGTTTGATTTTGATGACATCACCACTTTCAAAGACAAATTACTTGTCTTAGAAGCGTGCGATGCATATTGATTTGGGAGCTAGGCTTAAGCTTGGTTTTGTCATAAGTAAATGTCCTAAACTAGATGAAAATTCTCCTGAATTTAAGCAATGGGTCCAAGTAGATCTAATGGTAATTTCTAGGATTCTTAATGTAATTACCAAGGAAATAGATAATTCTTACATGTATGCTACTAGTTCAAAAGATTTATGAGGTGAATTGGCTCATAATTTTGGCCAAAGTAATGGGTCTATGTTATTTCAAATCCAAAAGGATATTGTCAGTATTACTTAGGGAACTAGTACTATTATGACTTATTACTCAAATCTAAAGAGATTTTAGGATGAGATGAATTTTTTAGATCCACAGTAAGCTAGTTGTCATTGTGCTAAATCTAAAGAAGTAATGAAGTTGTTTCAATTTTTGATGGGTTTGAATGAATGTTATAACAGTATACGTGATCAGATCTTGATCATTTAACCTTTGCCTAATGTGACTAAGGCTTATTCCATGATTCTTAAAGTTGAGAAGAAGGTAGCAGGAAATTCTAATGTCAACACAAATGAAAACACTACTTTTTTTGTGAAAAATGTAAGGGATATTATGGTTGTAAAAGGCTATTTTGCTAATAAGAAGAAGGGAGATAGGTTGTGTGAATACTATCATAAGGATGGTCATACTAAAGAAGCTTGTTTCAAGTTACATGGTCTGCCCACTTGGTACAAGGAATATAAGGAGAAATATATTAGAGTTCCTTTTAAGCCTAGTTTTAAGGATAAGGTAGCTGCTGCAGTGCAGGATACACCAATTGAAGCAGATTGTGATACTGGATCTGAAGATCTAAGGAGTGTGATGCAACAAGAGATTAAGAAATTACTGTATAGTGCCAATGTATCACTTGCAAATATGCCTGCTTTGTTGGAATTCGCCAGTAATGTTCCTGATTTTGCATTACATTTTGTTGATGTTATATCATGAAGTTCTTAGATTATAGATACAGGTGCAACATGTCATATTTGCTTCAGTTTTACCACTTTATTTTAACCTCTTTTGTTAACTAAACCTAAATTTGTTAAACATTCAGGTCATGTAATCTTACAAAACAAACTTACTCTATAAAATGTGATGCATGTTCCTGGTTTTAGATTCAATCTCTTATCAGTAACGAAATTTCTTGCTAGTACCAATAGTCTCATCATTTTCTTTCCAAATTTTTATCTGTTCCAAGACCTACAGACTGAGGAAGTATATGTTATTAGTATCTATAAGGGAAATCTCTACACTTTAAATAAGAGTTGTTTTAATGCTACTGTTATTAAATCTTATTTACAAAAACTACAATTTCTCTATAAAGTACTTGTTGAGAATTTGTTATATTTTAGGCAACCTATTAAGACTATTGTGAATATGGCATGTTCTAATAATACTGTTGGATGTAAATCAGTTGGTATAGCCTATTTGTGGCATATTAGACTGGGGCATTGTTTTGCCTTAGCACTTAAGCATGTTCAGTTGGATTGTGTGGATGATATTGATAAGTTTGTTCCTAATCCTTGTTATGTTAGTTCTATTTCTAAACATTGTAGATTACCTTTCAAGGACAGTAATACTACTTATGATATACCTTACCAGGTAGTTCATATGGATTTGTGGGGGCCTTATAAACAAGCTAGTATTGATGGTTCACATTATTTTCTAACTATAATAGATGAATATAATAAGGCTACTTGGACTTTTTTGCTAAAAAATAAATTTCAAACTACCTTAGTAATTGCAAATTATTTACATATGTTACAAACACAATATAAAAAAGATCATAAGAACAGATCATGGTACATAATTTGTTAATGAACATTGTCAAAAATTGTTTACTTAAGAGGGTATTTTACATCAAAGGATAACACAATATACTCCATAGCAAAATGGAGTATTTGAGAGAAAACATAGACATTTACTTCAAATTGCTATAGCTTTAATGTTTCAATCCAATTTTCCTATGAAATTATGGAGTTATGCTATCCTTACTGCAACCTATATCATAAATAGATTGCCTACTGAGGTCTTGAATTGGGATAGTCCTTTTGCTAGGTTAAATGGTAAATCTCCTTATTATACTAAATGAGAGATTTTGGCAGTCTTTGTTATGCAACAGTAGTTACTCCACATAAAGATAAGTTTGATATAAGGGCCATAAAATCTATTTTTATTAGTTATGCTCAAGGGCAGAAAGGTTATAAGTTATATGTTCTGGCGCAACATAAGGTGTTTGTTTTAAGAGATGTTGTTTTCTATGAAGGCATCTATCCTTTTGCTCATAATCCACAGCCTTTTGACTTCACTAATGTTCCAACCTTACATGTTCCTTTTGATGATCCTTGTGAATATCCTTTTACACCTTTTATTACTACTTCACCTGTGATACTGTTCTAGAGCACCCTAGAGTTTGGTTGAACCCTAAAGTACCCTGGTTCAACACTAGAGAACCCTAGAGTTTGGTTGAACCCTACTTCACCTTCAACTATCTGCTTAGAATTTGGTTGAACCCTAGATCACCCTGGTTCAACCCGAACCCTAGGCACTCAATAAGATTTATCTCATTCGGCCTTCGGTGGTTCAGGTCCACAAGAGACAGGTGTCGCTACCCCCATGGAGAGGTACACTGCAAGGTACCCATAGCAGAACTCTATACTAAGTTCCATTCTTGAGAGCTTTCTCAGTAAAACCTATTTCTGACTTAAGCGTCGGAGGGTTGTCACCAAACACCACGTCCGACCAACCCTGACCTTTATTTCCTCTGTGCAGGCTATTCTAACTCGATCAGAGTAATCGATATCCAGCGATGTGATCAATCCACACGCATCATTTGGCACCGTCTATGGGGAACGATATAGAAATTCCTTCCCATAACATTTCAAAAGCATGTATAGTAATTAAAGCTCTCACAATGGATCCAACCCATGATGAAACCCACGTGGTGGAGGATAGTCCTCCTCCTACCAATACAAACCCAGCAGTAAACACACCTCCAGCACACCAAAATCCAACAACAACTTTGACTAATCCAGCTGCTTCTTTGTAAACTCTCCAAAGTTTCATGGGACAACCCTAGATACCAAGTCCTTCCATACTAGCTTCATAACCCATACAGCCTCTAGCAACCCCTGATTTGGTAGATGCATTACAAAATCTGATTACCAACCTTGTTCCCTTACTCCCATCACTTCAAGCAAGTCAGAGACTTAACCCACCAGCCGGGGTTCATGACAACTCTCATGTGGTGAATAGAGGATTGAATGTCAATATCCCCATTGACGTAGTAGGAGCCTTACCTAATAGGCCTACAGGAGAAAGGGATAAGAGAAAATCAGTTTTAAAAGCTCCAATCTAGGAAGAAAGGGTTGAAGAAAGGAGTGAAAGATGGCAAGTAGATAAGAGAGAAGCAGCAGGTGACAAGTTTGCTACCAGTAGAAGAGAGGAGGATCATAAGAGTCAGTCCCACAAGGGTTCAGAGTAAAGACATGAACATACAAGTAGGCATGGAAACCTCAAGAGAGAAGATCAAGAGGCTTCAAGCCACCACAGGTCCAGAGCGATGCTAAGAGAAGAGGTTAGGAGATATGTGGAGGAGATGGTAGGCCACAAGCCAGACAGAAGGAGAAACTTTTCTCTTTACCTTAAATCTCCATTTTGTAGGTGCATAGAAGAATTTCAAATGCCTGAAAAGTTCAAGCAGTCTCGTATAGATAAGTATAGTGGTAGCCAAGATCCTAAAACACATATCTAGGAATACAAACACCTGGTGGAGTTACAAACCACTAAAGATGAAGCACTTTGTCAGGCTTTCAAAGGTACCTTAGGAGGAGAAGCGGTGAAATTGTATGATAGTCTGCCAAAGGGCAGCGTGGATTCATTTTGGGGTCTGGTAAACTTGTTTGTCAAAAGATTTTCAGTTAACATCCCCATACCAACACCAACCCGAGCCTTGGAACAGGGTTTGGATGGGTCACTCAGAGACTTCGTTGCTCATTTCAATAGAGATACATTAAAGGTGTCAGATATTGACAAGCCTCAAGCTATCGAAGCCTTACAGAAGTGCACTAGCCATCAAGACTACTTCAAAGATTTAGCCCGGAGTTCACCCGGGACCTTAAACGAAGCCATGGCAATTGTCGAAGAATATATCAAACAAGATGATGCTTTTAGGGAGAGCATATTTTTTAGGAGAAGAAAGCCAGAAGAGGGAAGCTCATCCCAAAAGAAGGCTAAGAAAGAGGAGTTAGCAACAAAGGGTGGAGGAGTCCCTAACAGGTCGAACCCCCACCTAAGGAATATCGAACCACCTAGAAGGGAGAGGTTCGATCCCTCCAAAAATACACCACTGAATGCCAAACCAGAGGTGGTCTTTGTAGCCTTTCAAGACAAGGACATTTGAAAGAGGCCCAGGCCCATTATGAAGGATCCTGTCAAGCGAGATATATCCTTGTGGTGTAAATTTCACAATACTCATAGGTATACCACTGACAACTATCGCTCCCTCCTGGAGGAGATTGAAAGGCTCATAAAGTAGGGATATCTTAGCAATTATGTTAAGAGGGCTGATAGAGTAGGGCCAGCAAACCCACCATAGGCATTGCCAATCGAAGATGGAATGACTGGAGACATTCTATGCCCTATAGGAGGCTCGGAAGAGGTCCCTATCAATCGTAGGAAGGAGAATGAAATGGCCCAAGCTCATGAGCCATCAGAATTTGTTTACTTCAATGGCTCGAAATAGCCCTTGTTTGGTTTAGCCAGCAAAGCTACCAAAAAGGCTGAAGCCATAGTGATCTCTGCAATGGTGGCAAATTTTAGGGTTAGGAGGATCTTTATTGATACAGGAAGCTTAGTAAACCTGCAACAATGGGAGGCATTCATGCAGTTAGGGATCGACAGCTCACAGATTCAGCTTTTAGAAGTGCCAGTGTACACTTTTGACAAAACAATCATCCCAGTAGTGGGTACAATCTAGCTGCCTATAACAGTAGGCCAAGCTCTGAAGGTAGTAGCAGTAATGGAGATCTTTATAGTAATGAAGCTGCCTATGATGTATAATGTGCTGTTGGGAAGACCGCTACTATGGGATTTAGATGCCTCAGTGAGCATCAGGAGAGGTAGGTTGATAGTTCCCCTTCCTGATAGATTAAAATTGCACATCTATGGAGATGCAGCACCCACAACGACATTGATGATGGAGAAGAAAAGGAAAGTTATCTCACTGGAGCTAAAAGAGGTGAATTTGGTGAAGATAATTCCTCAGGTGGTCCCAACCGAATCCAAAGGCAAATCTTCCTAGAGGCTTGAGCCCTTAGAAGTCACTAATGCTGGCCAAACCCTACAGATCAATTCTATATTTGATTGAGAAGAAAAGCAGCAGGGGCAAGAATTTCT
>CAOJBK014993674.1:0-10078 GCA_948294925.1 Codiaeum variegatum
ATATATATATATATATATATATATATATATATATATATATATATATATTTATATGTATATGTATATATATATATATATAAATAAAAAGGAGAACTATTAAAACAAACATGCAACCATTCTTTTCTTATACCAAAATGTAAAATGGAATTAAGAACTAAAAGATGTCTATTGTTGACTCTTCAAAAAAAAAAAAAAAAGAAAGTTGCCTATTATTGACTTTATTCTCGACCTTTTCCTTACGACCAAAAGTCAGAATATTTGCTTTAAGTTTCATCATCAGAGAAAAAAAGTTATGCCATCAAATCTGAATGATTGAAAAAAATAAATAAATAGTCATACTACCTCACCTTCGGCCTAGTCCAGTCTCAACGAGCTTAGTTGGATTAGCGCAGAATCGGATCCACCTAGTCCAGACCGAACCTAAGAGACAGCTTCGACTTTATCCCCTAGTAACTTCCGGAGTTCGGACATCGCATAGACAAGTGTCACAGGCTACATGGAGTAGTACACTGCGACGCACCCCAAGTTGCCGTGTGTTCTCTTGAACAGGATTTCTACATCCTATAAATACAGACATCCACAACCTGACCCAGGTAAGCTCACTAAAACTAAACCTATCCTCAAAAGCTCTTAGCTACATACTGTTCCATCTGCGATTTCAACTCATTCATTGATTTGAGCGTCGGAGGGTTATTGCCGGACACCACGTCCGGCGCCCTTGACCATCTGTTACTCTATGCAGGTCCAGTTCAAGCTCAACCAGAGCAGTCACATTGAGCGTCGGAGGGTTATTGCCGGACATCACGTCCGGCGCCCCTGACCATCTGTTACTCTATGCAGGTCCAGTTCAAGCTCAACCAGAGCAGTCACATTGCAGTGTGTCCAAAACCAGCACGCATCAAATAGCATGCAATTTTTCCCCCTGAAATAGCTTGAGAAATTTATGAGAGGAAAAAAATTGTTGATTATAATATTTCATATAGGTTTATAATATAATTTCCTCATGTTGATCTCCTAAGTATTTTTATTTTCTCATATGACCTTAAATTGCTCATTCACAGGTCAAATTGTGGAGTATAATAATCCAAATTGTTACCTATGTTTAACATTTAATTATTTTATGTTTTTTTATTATTATAAGTTCAAAGTTTAAATAAAATAAAAAATTATTTAAAATGATAATAAAATATTTTAATTTAAATTTTAAATTAAATACAACAAACAGAATTTAAAAAGTTTTTGCAATTAAAAATTTTAAATTAATATTTAAAATTTATTGCTTAAATTTTTAATATTTAATTTTTTATTTATCAAATTCCAAAAGAACTTACATTTACAACGTAGAAATTTTATAAAGTTATTTTGTTTAAAACAAAATAATTGTATTTTCTTTGCGAAAAAATCTGTATTTTTATGGAAAAAAATACAAATTTCTTTATAATTTTTCACAAATTAACATTTTTTTTTTGCAAAACATATTTTAATTTTACAAAAGGTAACTTATTTAAAGTCAAATAATAATTTTATCAAATTATTGTGTTTTATTTTAAAATTGAGTAATATTAAAATTTAAGTATATAGTCTTTTTTTTTTGAAATATTATGAAGTTCTATAAGCATGAAAAATAATTTTCTTATTTATAAAATTATTATTTTATATAAAATAAATTATGTTATAATAAAATTAAATTTTGTTTTTACAATTAAACAGAATTACATAAAAATAGTTGAATTTATGAAAAATGTAAAGAAAATTATTTTTTTCATAAAAAACTCATCTTTTTCAGAACAAATTATGTTACTTTGTTTTTATAATAGTAGAAAGCTCCTTACAACATAATTCAGAATTCTAAAATAGAATAGTTACATTTAGTTTTTAAAATTTAACCTAATAAATAAGTATATTTCTTAAAAAAAAGTCACCCATAATTATAGTAATAAAATTGTAGCTTTTTAAATAATATTTTTTATTAAGTAAGAAATTAACTATTCATTAATAAATGTATTTTATTTTGTAAATAATTTTTAAATTATATATTTATACTATATAAAACTATCCAACCAATTTGCACGTTATAAAAATTTGTAGTTTCAAAAAAAATAAAATAAAATGAAATCGTGAGAAGTGAGTAGTTATATTATAGTAGTTGTATCATGGTTGGATCATAGTGGGATTGAGAATAAATATTTGACTCAAAATATGAAAAGGTTAATATTATCAATTAATTTATTGATTAATACTTTTTTAATGGCAAATTTATTAAAAATAGATAACCTATATATTTACAATGCTTAACAAAATTTGGTTTGAAAAATGAAAAGTTAAGGGCATGTTCGGTATCATTTTCTGTTTCCTATTTCAGTTTTTCAAAAAATAAAAATAACATTTTGAAAATAAGAATTTATTATTTTTTGTTTTCTATTTTTAACTTGTTTTTTTTTTTTGATAAAAATGAAATAACTTGTTAAAAATAGTAATATTTTTTATACTTTTATTTTTAAAATTTGAAAATGGAAACAAAAACAGAAAACTACAATTATACTGAGCAGACTATAAAGTTGAAGTGGGATATTGAAAACCAAAGTTAAAAACATATTTTGTAAGTTAATAATAATAATATATATTATTTAAATTATAGATAATTATAATAAAAAATTAGTTTAATAGATG
The DNA here is from genome assembly GCA_948294925.1 of Codiaeum variegatum. NCBI lineage: Eukaryota > Viridiplantae > Streptophyta > Magnoliopsida > Malpighiales > Euphorbiaceae > Codiaeum > Codiaeum variegatum. Next base: position 2,671 of record CAOJBK014993674.1, read on the forward strand.
ATTATTATCATTATACTAATAATACATGGACTTTATACCACCACCATAATAATAATAATAATACATTTATGTTTGTCTTTTTCAATTTTATTTTCTTATCATTTCATTAATACATTTGTTAAATAATTATCAATTGTATTGTTCTAACTAATTATTGAAATGGATTTCAAAAAAAAAATAATAATTATTGAGGTGTGAATTTATAAGTGTAATCTACTTCAGTGTAGGAAGTTTAACATAAAAAATATACTCTCAGTTTCATTTTTTACTTTTTACGGTCTTCTATAATAAAGTTTGATCAATCTTTTTTTTAATATATAAAAATATTAAAAAAAATTTATAAAAATATTTTTTAATATTATTTTAACGATGAAAATTTTATTTTATAGCTTAATATATTTTTTATTTAAATATTGATAAAAGTTAATAACTTTTAACCTTAAAAGTTAAAATTCTACAAATAAAATGGGACAAAGAAAGTATTATAATATTAGAAAAAGGAACTTTACATAATGTTATGATTTTCAATTAGAAACTAAAAAATATTATATTTCTCTATTTAGAATTTTATTAATATATTCATGAATATTATTTAATTAATTATCATAACAGCATTTTAATCAATTAATTATTAGGACATGAATTTTTTAAGTATAATCTTCAATTTAAAATACTATGAATAAGAAATATAATTGGACACTTTAACAACGTGCGGATCATGTTAGGAAAAAAAATATATATATATATATATATATATATATATATATCATTTAAAAAAATTTTATTAATGGGTGCGCTATTTTCAGAGTAACATTTATTAGGATCAGAGCAGATAAAAATTTTTATAAATAAATTTAAAATTATTTTTTATTTTTATATAAATATGCGATAAGAAAATTTATATTATATGCCAAATTTTAATAATAAAAATTCATAATTCAATTAATCGTTATCAATTTATAAATTTAAAATTTTTATTGTATCATCCCTAGCAAATATTACTCTAACAATAGTAAATATTATTCTGACAATAACAACACATTTTATTAATCTAAACTATATGAATCTATCAACTTTTCAACATCATTATATTTTTATATATTTCAATTAAATTTATATTATGTATTATATATCATTATTAATTTTAATAATGGATCCATATCCATATATTTTTTTATAAATAATAACTAGTAGATAATAAATGAGTATTTTAAATCCTCATAACATAAATTCATACAGTTGTCAAATAAAAAATTTGATCCAAATTTAAATTTGTGATCAAATATCTAAACATACCATTTTATAAAATAAAATATCAATATAATCATTTATGTATTTTTTTTGAGTGGATGAGAGAATTGGAATTTGAGTCAATTGTTTTAAAATGCACTTCTCCTAAATTAAGTTTTAGTTTGTATCATTTATGTGTTTTAGTGTTGACAATATTCTCCAATTTTATTTTCTATTTTTCTATTTTTTTTTCAAGTTTCCTATAGTTTCATTTCATAAATTACATATTTTTTATTTGCAACTTATTATTTTGTAATATATTTTATTGCTTTTTTATTATATCTTTTTTTATTTTATTAAAAATATTAGTTATTAAATTTGAGTATATTGATAATTGATGTCTCTAAGCTCAATGGGTTCCAAAAACTATCATGTGCTACTAGCTTGTCAATACAAATAAAGACACAAGGTGTTACCTAATGGTAGTCACTCCGATGCCTAAGTTACTAATCTTCCTTAAAGAGATTCGATATAGTAAAAATAAGAGTATAGAGTGATTAACCTGTTTTTTCTCGTCTAGTTTTTCTTATATACCTTGTATGATAATTGTTAAATCCCTACTAAGTAAGGTAATGGATTAGGATCCTGTGATTTTAGAGATATGAATGAGATATTAAAGGTTATCTCCTGGTATGTTTATCCTCCCAGTAATGGTCTAGGGTCGAGCCCCAAGTCGTCTATCAGGACAAGGTAGCGACCTCATTGACTTATATTGCAGGAATCCTATCTTGGGTTCGAGGCTCGAGCCCCCTGGTAGCACCTGCTAGGCCATTACCGTGGCTTGGGGTTGTCTAGTTAGGGTTCGAGGTTATCATATATCCCCAATAGACCCAAAGTCAAAGAGTTAAGGGTAAATAATTTGCCTAGAATTATGGACGAGGTCGACCCCTCCGTCACTAATTTTTGAATTTGGAGCAGGAAACTTCCTGCCCAGCCCTGATCTTCGACACGTGACACTCATTCCACTTGATTCTAGAGAGTTCGATGTCTCTTCCACTTTTTCTCCCCATCATTAATTGACACGTGGTACCACTCAGCAGACAGTGTATTCAATGATGCCTCTTCGACTTTTGCACCTCCCCCTGCCTATAAATTGTGCCATTCTCCCTCATTTTGCATTTTTTGGAACTCCATATTTCTTTTTCTTCCTCCATTTTCATAAGTTTTCCGGCAGCTTCTTCTTTTCTAGCCACTGTCAAAGACCCATTTCCTTCATCGATCAGGTAATTTTCCTATGGATTTCTCGCCTCTTCTCCAACTCTTATTCTTTTTATTTTGAACACACCATGAGTGACAAAAGTGATAACCAAAACCCTAAGGGCTCTATCTCCCATTTCTCTGGGCATCATCTCAACCTTGAATAGAGCTCTTTTATGAGTGTAGAGTGTATTAAGGAGGAAGTTACCCTTGCAAGTGAGAGACTATTTCGTGACCTCCCACACCACTCCTTAGACAGTGAACCTGAAACCTTTCGATGAAAAAGGAGGAGAATTAAAACTAGTGAGAGAGCTCAGCCTGAACGTGAAGTAGAGGGAACCACTCTTCCTCCTGAAAATGTTGGGGAGGATGAGCCCGAGATTGATCCTCACCATATTGGGTCAAACTGGGAGAGCACCAGTGGTGAATATGAAGGACCCCTAACCCAAAAGTTGTGCCATCTGCCAAGGGGAAGACCATCAACAATGCTCCCCCTGTAATAGGACTCAAGCCTCGCAATAAGACACTTGGGGTCATGGCTCTTCGTACTGTATTGTCTACTCAGGACTTAAAGAGGATTAGGGAAGACTTCACCTTTCCTGAAGGCTTTATGACCATGTACCCCAGCTATAGTCAGGGTGCCAATCTAGTGACACCAATAGATGGTCAGGTGTTCTACTTTGACACCTTGAAATCGGGGGTTCAGCTTCCCCTATCAAAGCTCGACATCTTCTGGCTTTAGACTTACAACATCCCTATAGCCCAGGTCCACCCTAACTCCTGTAAGATACTTTAAGGTCTTCAGATGATGGCTTATTAGCATGGCTTTCAACTGACAGTGCCTGTGGTTCAACATTTATATAGGGTCATCCCAGGGAAGGGGTTCGACTGGTGCCATATCTAAGCAGATGGAAACTGCAAGTGCTTCAATCTTTCCTCCTCTTTGAAGCCTATCTGGAAGAGGAAGTTTTTTTATAGTGATGCATGAGAGCTTCAACCGTCTGCCGAAGACATGGAATACCAACATAAAGAGCTTACGCTCCAAAAACCTACCCCTGCTAAGTAATGCTGAGGTTGACCAAATTAGAGCCATATTGAAGTGGGTAGAGAATAATGGTTGGTTTAAGAGTAAGGCATTGGTTGAAGGGTGGTATACTGGGCGGATACTAGACAAGCAAAGGCGTCAGCTCAACCTTACTGGGGCGTACTTAGCCTTCCTCTATTACTTTCTCTCTTCCTGACTAACTGACTAATCCCTTTTCTTTTTTTGTAGACATGTCATCAATAATCAATAAGATACGGGAAAGGAGGGCTCAAAAGGCCCAAATAGCACAAGTCTTGGGCTTGACCCTCTCATCCCCAGAAGAGCAGTAGTAACAAGTTATGGTTCAGCAAGACCCAGCCTCTAGTCCTGCCATCGCGGATCTTGCAACCTCGACTTTTGTGGTGGTAATTTCCTCAAAAGTATAGGGGATTGCCTAGTGCCAACCTCTCCTCCCAATGTTCAAATCAAATAGCCTAGGGAAGAGGTTGTTCCTACTGGTGAAGAGGGTGAGGGCTTGGCTTCTGCTCCTTCCATATGTGGTTCTCTTGCCAGTATCCTAGTAAAGAACTTCGGGTTTGACGTCTCACTCGAGGACCCTCAGATAGCAAGAAAGGTAGCCGGATCGCTAGTTCTTCTTATCGATCTTTGTCTTTATGACTTAGTGACGGATGAAGAGCGAGGTGCAGAAGGCTGCAATAAAGCTCTAGTTGTCAATATCCCTCTTTCCTTCTTTCCTCTATAATATTTCAACACAGTGCTTCTTGTTCTAATTTTTTAATTTATGTCTGCAATTGGCCGACCTCCTCTTAGCCTAATCTACTACCAATGCTCGCGCCTCTTCCAATTTAAAGGTTGAAAGAAAGGCTTTGGATACAAAGCAGGCATCAATCTAAAGACTTTGTCAGAGTCTAAGGCCACCTTCAGCGCTAAGGATAAGGAGCTGGAGTCTACGACCCGCAAGGCTAAGGATCAGTGGGATGAAGAAAAGAAGAAGAAACAAAGCTTAGAGAAGGAGCTAAAAGAGGCGAGGCAGGAGCTCCAACCTACAAAGAATGATATGGCCACTCAGATTGTTGAGGTCCATCGCCTTGAGAGTAGAAGCGCTTTCTGGCTCAAAGCTCTTGGCAAGTAGTTAGCTGAAGAATCCGTAAAGCGGTTCGGTGCCTCAGCCTCCTACCTTGCTGATATTGAGCTTGCTGAAGAGATCATCGCCAATGTCCTAGAGAGTGTAGAGGAAGATGCAGAGGGGATTCACGATGGAGGCCAAGAGGAAAACCCTTATGTCCCACAAGCCTGAACCCCTCTTGTTGTAAACTTTCTACTCGAATTATTTTGTGGCACCTTCTTTTTTTATAAGATTATTTTCTTTTATTAATAGAAATTTATTATTTCTCATGCATGTCTTCCTGTCTACCTCTCTCTTCTTTTTTGTTCAATCTGTAGGAAATTGATTCTTAATTATCATTATCATGGGGCGACCTTAAGATCATCCTCCCCTATGTATTTGAGATGGTCTTTTAGGTTGTTATGTTATTACATGGGATGATCTATAGATCATTCCCTTGGTGTTATAGGACAATCTATAGATCGTTCTCTGTTACATTCTAGGATGATCTATAGATCATTCTCTATTACATTTTGGGACGATCTATAGATCGTTCTCCATTATATTATGGGATGATCTATAAATCATTTTCCATTACATTTTGGGATGATCTATAGATCATTCTCTATTACATTCTAGGATGATATATAGATCATTCTCCATTATATTAATGATGTTAATTTTATAAGAGTAACATTAACACACAGTGCTCTGGACTAGTCATCTAAGAAAAACTTAGTTTTATTTATGATGCTAGAATCAATAGGCGCACCCAGAGATCTCAACTAGGTTGGCACCTCCTTAACGCCCTTATCATCTATATGGACTTATTAACATTAAAAAAGATTGTTAAAATAACACATTACATGAATATTAAGAAATAACCTAAGTATAATACTTCTTTAGGTTATCAGCATTTCAGGTATGAGGTAGGGTCTTCCCTTTAGGGTCTTCCAATTGGTATGCTCTGAGCCTCAACACTTTTCTGATCTTATAGGCTCCTTCCTAGTTAGGTTGTAGCTTCCCAACACTTCTGCCTTTCTTAAAACCAGGTCACCTTCTTAGAAGGTCATTTGCTTGACTTTATTGTTATGATACCTTGATATTTTTTATTTGTACGTAACTGTTCGTGCATAGCCCAAGTCCCTCAGCTCTTCCACCAGATCGAGGTATGTTCTCCTCTTTATATCCTAGTTGATTCCATCATGAAACTCAACTCTAAAAGAAGTTTGGCCAATTTTAACTGCTATCACAGCCTCACTCCCAAATACAAGAGAAAAAGGTGTCTTCCCCGTAGCGGTGCCAGGTGTTATCTTGTAACTCCAAAGAAAATTGTTGAGCTCATCCACCCGATTCCCTTTTTTGTCATTGAGCCTCTTATTCAACCCCTGTAACAGAGTTATATTGGTGAGGTCTGTCTATCCATTAGTTTGTGGATGAGTTACTGAGGAGAAGCGTATGTCGATTCCTAATGCTTTGTAGAATGCCTTGAATTGTCTGGAGTCAAACTATCTCCCATTATATGTAATGAGGACCTTTGGGATCCCATACCTGTTTACAATGAATTTTTCCATAAAGTCTGTGACCTTACTATGGGTGATAGTGGCTATAGGCTCAACCTAAGGCCACTTTGAGAAATGCTCCACCGTCACAATCAAGAATTTGCATTGCTTTACAAAAGTTGGGAAGGGGACCAATATGTCAATTCCCCACTGACAGAATAGCCAGGTTGCCCCTATGGGTGATAGGGTCGATGCTAGAGCTCGATGCACATTCACTTGCTCTTGGAACTTCGTACACTTCCTCACCAAGTCTTCTATGTCTGCCTTAATGATGGGACAATAGTATCCTTATAGTAGCACTCTCCTGGTAAGAGCGGTGCTTGCTTCATGGGCCCCACAAATGCCCTCATGAATTTTTCTCAACACATATTCATCTTATTTCGTAGGTATGCACCTCGTCCGTGGATGCGTGTAGGACCTCTGGTATAGATTCTCCAAGTACCAATTGTATCCCTTGGCTCTTTAGATGACCCCTTTTAGCCTTCTTCTTATCTTGTAGGAGCTAGCCCTATGACAGCCAACTAATTAAGGGTTCCACCTAACTCCCCTTTCATTCCTGTGTGCATACGATGTCCTCTTATGTTGTAGGCACCTTTTGCAAAGATGATGGGATATTTCTCAACTCTTCCACCTTTCCATGGGCTACTATGTTTGCCAGATTATCTACTTCAGTTGTCTATGACCTCGAAACCTACACTATCCTCCATCCCTTTAACATCATTTGTTTAGTTCTATCCACGTATGGGGCTAGCACTTCATTTCTGACCTTGAAGTTCCCCTGGATTTGATTGACTGCTAACTGAGAGTCATTATACACAATTAAAATTTCCACTCCCAGTTCTTTGGCTAACTTCAAGCCATTTAAGAGGGCCTCGTACTCTTCCTTGTTATTAGAGCTATTGAACTCCAATCTAACTACATATTGTATGACCACATTATAGGGTCCTTTAATTACTATCCTGACTCTAGCACCTTCATCACACTCCGCTCCATCTATCCACATCTACCACTTCTCTGTCTGGGCGAGATGTATCTCATCAACAAAAGTTAACTTGGCCATAAAGCTCCTATTTTGATTGCCCATTCCGTCACTCAACCTGAGGTTTCTGGCTTCTAAAGGATCTTCCTTAGGGGCAGGTCTTTCCGTACAATTACCATATGAGCCTTAAAGTAATGCCTTAGCTTCTAGGTCGACATGTATAGTGCCAA
>CAOJBK014995446.1:0-11659 GCA_948294925.1 Codiaeum variegatum
AAAATAATAAAACCATGGCTGTGCCCACAAGCACAAAAAGGAAATACTAAGATAAACCAAGTTTAATATTTTCAATACTTGTATCAAGAACCAACTTGACTTTTTATATTACCATTGATTCCATGGAAGATCTAGCAAAGAATATTGCTTTACTTTAGTGCCACGTAGAGAAACTAATTTATAAAATACTTGATTAGATTGCAATCAATCTAGTTGCTTGGGGAAAGATTTACAGCTCGCATTCCTATCAAATAAGGATCTGTAGGAATCTAACTTTGTTAATAGCTGTCAGTGGGTAATTAAAAATTAACAAGTTTAAGGTTTATTTATATAATCAGATATCACAAATCAGCAAAGTACGATTAGTTTATTACATGGAGGGATTATGGCTTTCAGTTGAGTGCTTTGTCCTCAAATAAACTACGAGTATTGTTTACATTTTAATAATTGCAAAAGAGAGCATTCAAATTATTGCAAAATTTCCACATCAGCTTAGCCAAGATAGAAAATTACACAATTGTTAGTAACTGAAATCGCACTGTGCAAGTTTCCAATAAAAAACCACACTGTACATGCAAAAAAGAGAACATAATAAAACAGATAATTATTGTCTCAATCGCAATAGCACTAAAAGAGCTTTGGTTATTTTGTGTGTGTGTGTGTGTGTTTGTGCGTGGGGAAGAGCTCTGTTGTAGTACTGGATCGCTTTGTATCACTGAAATTCACCTAAAAACCCTAGTAAAATTTTTTAAAAAAAGAGGAAAAACTCTTTTTTTTTTGCTCTGCACTTTTACTTTTTTTCTGAGATTGACCCGTGCACTTTTATTTTCATAGAAATTAAGTTGGTAACAGGACTGGCTACCTTATTCTTGTTAATCATTGGTAGCGGAAGGATGTGAATGCAGCGAAAATAAAAGCACAAGGGGCCTCAGAAAATAAAAATACAGAGGTTTAATATGGAAAAACAATGACAGTATATAGGGTGAAAATATGAGTTTTCAAAAAAAAAAAAAAAGAGGAAAAAAAAAACAAACCGCTCAATTTTCAATCATTCCTAATTATTTCAAATGTAACAGCACTTGACAGACTGTGTAGTACTGGAGATCTATTTGTATTAATTGAAACACACCTAAAACGCTTTCAAATAAATAAAACAGAACAGAACAGAGCAGAAACAGGAAAGCACATGTACAAATGCAATTAATGTTAATTGCAAGAGACTTATTCAGTGGGTCACAACATATCTATCAGTTTAATTGTGTTTATTCAACAAATTATCAAATTAAGTTGAGTCTGACTCAATATTTTGGAACAGTACCACTTTAGTATATGGAGAAAAAACAAGAAGCAAAGATCAGATTAAAAATCTTATCAATAGACAAGCATACAAAAGCCCACTTGAATCAAATCGAAAAACTTAATTTTTCCATCTTACCTTTAGATTAGGAAGCTTCATTAGTCCTTCTTGAGCTACTGGGTCCCTGATAGGATTTTGAGATATGATTTAACAAAATGCAACAACTGCCAAATGACACTGTCTGAGTAGCAGAAAGTGGGGTGGACCCACTTTTGATTAGAAAGTCCATTAAACTACTAATAAGGTTAAGTGGAGTATCCATATGGCAACAGACCCACATTATAAATTGAAGATAAACCACCCTGTTTCGAGCTAAAACTCTCAAAATATTCTCAACTATAGCTTTCTTAATGTAATAATTGTTTATATTATTATCAAAAGCTCCAATAGCAAAATTCTACCCTTTTGTTTCCCTATTTATAGTCTCCATCTGCGACCACTTTCAAGAAATTCCCATCTCAAATACCCAACAGCAATAAACTCTACAAGCATGTCAATCTCTACTTCAACCACTCAACAATTTCAAGATTTTCTAGTTGAATTTTATTCAAGAAGACTGCTACTGCATTACCCTCTTTACCAATCACCAACAGCAGCTGCTCCTCCAGCTCTAGGAAACAACCATGATCCATCAGAACCTTACACTGCAGATAACACTTTTGATGCAAATGTTGTAATGGTCCTATCAGTACTCTTGTGTGCCTTGATTTGCTCACTTGGATTAAATTCCATCATTAGGTGTGCATTAAGGTGCCCTAATTTAGTAGCTTCACATTCTGATAGTAACTCCCCTGCTCAATTGGCCAATAAAGGAATAAAGCGAAAAGCATTAAAGACTTTCCCTACAATAAGCTACTCAAATGACTTGAGGCTGCCAGGCCTGGACACAGAGTGTGTGATATGTCTCTCAGAATTCACACCTGGTGAACGTGTGCGTCTTCTGCCCAAGTGCAACCATGGATTCCATATTAGGTGCATTGACAAGTGGCTAAGCTCACACTCATCCTGTCCTACCTGTAGGCACTGTCTGATTGAGACATGCCAAAAAATTGTTGGCTGTAGCCCGGCTACCTCATCAGAATCTGCACCAATGCAAGAAACTGTTATTAACATAGCGCCACTAGAACCAGAAGGTTTGATACGCAATTATAGGGAAATTAGCTAAGTAATTTGTTTTTTCTTCAATTGTATAATCTGTTAGCTTATGTTGAGCCTGCACATTGAAAGATGACATTATAAGGCCATCATTGGTTAAAGGCTCTAATTGATAAGAAGTGTAGTATAGATGTAAATGTATAGACAGTTTGAACTCAAGACTTTTTTCAATTTTTTCCTCCTGAATGTCTAAAATATAATACTAACATTGTGTTTGTGTTAAAGGAACATGCAATTGATTTCATTGCTGATGAAATTCATTAATAAATTAGAGTTGTTCATTACAATCCTGAACATTCGTTTTAAATTTATATGATTTCCTTAAGTATCCAGCTGAGTTTACAAAGCAAGAATCAAGTCAAAGAGTCAAACTAACTAACTAAAGGATAGTGAAAAGGAAACCCACTGAAAAACCAACTATTCTAAAAGAGGCGGCCAGTAGGCTAGTCACTTAACACAGTTTTATTTATTCATTTCAAATAAATTAATTAATAAGTAAAAACTTCCCAGTACACTCCCACAGTCACCAGTACTATAATTGTTTAATGCAAGGCATATCACAAGAATAATAATAATGATAATATAATATTATTAGAGCAGCTTAGCAAAAAAAAAAAGGAATATTCTGATTACAGTAAGGGTCAAGGTCAGAGTAAACTAATAGCATCTTAATTACAACATAAAATTAGTTGCCCACAATGCAATAATTAAGAGAAAATAAAAGCCAACTACCAAAAAGTTATTCCATTATTGTCATTTCACACAATCTTATAGATTGGTCCAACAATGGGGAAAATGGCCACGTTCAATGCCATGAAATGCCATGTGAAGAGACAAAAAATATAGCTATCTATGCAAAACCAGTAAGTTCAACTAATCAATGAAATATAAAACCAATGGACACTGAGTGTAATTCCACTTTTTTTTTTTAAATGAATGCAGACAAAAAGAAGGATTTAGTATCATAGTACTCCTAGAAAGTCTCTCATGGAGGATGCTGACTAGTGCAAATTTTTTATATGAACATGCCTCTAGTGACATTATTATATTTGCAGAATTTATATCAATTGCAGATATAGCGGAGACCTCACTGATGTCTGTTTGCATGACACTACACTGACTCTAGGTTTGCATGTTAACCACTTCCGGAAAATCACTGCAACAAGATGTGAGTATGGACATCAGACCTAAGAAGAAAGACACAATACCATATTTCTATTTTAAGGAACCTGCCAGCACTAACAAAAACAGCCACTAGAAATCTCTGACTTGAAGTCTACATGTCATTTCACTCCATTCACTCCATATAGAAACCTCAAAATATATATGCAATATTGGTACGAGAATTAGGGAGACAAAAAAAAGGATAAAATGGTAAACACAAATGCTCAAATGGATGTTGTCAGTTTTTAATACTTTGGTCTTCTCTAATGACCAGTTCTTGGACGCTAAGTAAACATATATCTATCAATTAGCATGGTCTCTTTTTGCCAAAGTGCAATTTTGAAGAACTATAAATGAACAATAAGATAAAAGGCAAAACAAGGAGCTTTTGGTTCAATAATATTTCCAAGGTTACAAAGTCTTGAGTATAAAACTTTGAATCCCAGTAGGAGCTGAATTTATGAATAAATAAAAGAAGGTTAAAGCCATTCACAGAAGAGGTGGTGTATAGAGGAGCAATATATGTGGTTTGGATAATTAATAGTAATACAAAATGTCCCATGAATTCCAACGAGCATGGTATTCATCAAATGCCAAAGTTGCATATTATATATGTGAAAACAATTCTTCCTTCTCAGACTCTCACGATAAATTGTCAAACTAATTTTCTTGGAATTTGTTGTGCTGGAAAAGTAAAGGAAAAACAATGAGTCTGCAATATGTTGAAGTTGGATTTTCTTCCCTTTTCAACATCATCTCATGGAATATGGGGTAAAAATTTTCTATCAACTCATGTATCATAGGTTCCAAGGAAAGGGTAAGTATGCCTAAAGCTCATGTTCATATCATAACTGCCAAAATCTACCATATAATGGATAAACTGACCACCTGATGAATGGGGAATTCAAACTTGAGTCCCCAAGCATCACCCCTTATATATTCCTCATACATATGGCACGAGCCATGATAATAAATCAAGAATGTTCTGAAGAGAATGATCCATCCACAACAATTATTCTTCCTTAAATCATTCTAGCATAGGAAACTTATTAAGTAATTATGTATTTTAGTGAAGTCATTTATATATCTTTTTTTATTTTTTGAAAAATGAAGTCACATTTACAGGCTTATTCAGCTACAATGGAACCTTTGATGAACCATAATTTTATCTCATTCCTGTGCAAGGAAATTGTACAATAAGTTGTTTAACAAAAATAACAAGGATGCTGAAACTTATGCCTTGGAATCTCTCACAAACACGTTTTTCTATGGAAAGTAGCATCTTCTATAGGTATATTCAATTTTTAAGTTGATTTTTAGGCTATAAGAATCCAGGTTTCTACATTATTTTACCAATCAGGCTAGAAAATTACAAAACATGACCTTTCATGATAAACCAAAATGAAAAAAATGATGGAATTACAACAAAGACAAAACTTCAAACATTAATCACATAACATAGGGAGCTAGGATACAATCAGGACTGAAATTTGATGGGGAAACAGGAGCAGAAATAGGATTAGATGTGGGCAATTCATTATGGCTAATTTTGCCTATTCAGGATTATTGTGTAATGTTAATCCAAAACATTAAGCTACACAACATGTCAAATGCTTTTAGGAAAAGAAAAATGCTACTTTACTTATTATAAAGAATTTTTTAGAATAAAATTAAAAAAGGAAGCATGATATTGCAAATATAATCCCATGATCATCCTTATACATATCTAAGACTATTACTTGGTTTATTCCATAGAATAGAGATATTCCAAGGAAAAGGCACTATAGGCAGGAGGAGATATATTGTCCACAACAACCCTCTCTCTCTTTAGGCCCCTCCCACTTTCTCTCTCTCTCTCTCTCTTCCCACCCATTCCCCGCCCCAACAAAGAAAAAAATTATAAAAAGGGTTAATCTTTTTTTTTCTGAATAAAATAGGGTTAGTCACATGTTTATATTACCATTTTAAACAAATTTTATGAGTTTTATATAGACCTGTTCGTTCAGGGATAGATACATTAACTCCAATTATCCTCACATTCTGTGGCTAGGAAAGCCCTATCGCCACTATGAACTTTTAAACACAAGTTGAAAAATTAAAAACATGTGAGATAATAGGAAGTAACATTAAGACACTTATTTGGAAAAAAAAAATACAATTACATTAACGACACTTGCAAACGGCATGGACACGAGTAGACACCTCTCAAAATTCAAAAATAATTTGGACATAGTCTAAAGTTCCATTCATTAAAAACTAATCAAGCATATGAGAGAAGTTCCCCAAGAGCCAAAACTAACTGCCAAAATTAGTAAAATTATTGAAATTTATCAAAGTACAAAAAGCTTAATTCAAATATGATTTACCCACATTAAATTTACTAGTTTCTTATAGTTTCTTCCACTCAATATTTTCACATCATTAAAAATAATCATAACAGTTGTTTAGGACAGCTTGCCCAGATAACCATGTATTAAACAAAGAATAAGGCATGCTTCCTCAAAATTTTACAAGATATTTCATCATCTTGTTCTTCTTTTTATTGTTTTCCGTTTGTGTGTAGGAATCCATTTTTCTTACCCATTTTGGAAACTCCTAGTAAAAGATCTTTTTCTTTTTTATATGATAAAGGACGATTGTTTTGCACGGTATTCTTGGTGTCATAGGTGAATTCACAGGGAATAACTAGGGATTAGGAAAGCATCAATCAAGCAAGAAAGGTCTCTTAGTAAACAAGAGCAGCTCTACTAAGCAACTAAAGGGCCAAAGACTCAAATTTAGGATCTCTTACTAAACTAACCCCAGAGATTTAATGCTTTTTTTCAACTTCTGAGAACTGATAAATTTACTTATAGAACAACCAAAAAGAAAAAATGGAAAATAAGAGGGGTGAAATGGGGATGAGCAGAGCCTAATACAGAATAAAACTGTAAATATATACATAAATGACAATCAAGGCAAATAGAAAATGGAAAAGAAGTCAAATTTAAATCAACAAGCATCTATTTGCTTTCAGACATTTACAGACTAGGAACAAAAATCTATAACTATGAAGAAAATTGGTGTTGGTTAGATAGGATGATTTGATTTGTCTTTTAGAGCTAAAAATTCTTGTGAGAGTATCTTCTCTCTCTTTCCTGAAAATGATATCTTAAGTCGCACGCTGTATTTCATTTAAGGCTTGTACATTAAATGAACTCTCTTTAGGTACTTTTTAATATACATCTCTTTTCTAATAAGCTAAAAGAAATCAGAAGAATTATTAGAGAGAAAACAGAGAAATCAAAGATAATATGCATAGCAAACAAAAAAAAATCACAAGTTCCCTAGAAAATGTCACTCGCAAGAAAATCCTCTAGATAGTTAAAATCCTAATTAGAAGCAAATATGTGACTAATGAGTCTATGACCATAAGTTTGATTTACAAGCAAATCAAGCAGCACTTGAAACAGATAAAACAACAACGAGATAAGCAACCAACCACCAAGATCAAGATTATTAGAACCATACAGAAACTAAGCACAAGGAGCAATTATCAAATAGAAGTTCTGAAGCCATAGTTATTAGATAACAGAGTAAATTAAATAGTGTCAAATATTATATATCAAGTAACCTTGATATTTTAGAAATGGTCTTGAGAAAAGATGATGAAGATAAAAGAAAAGTTCTTCAAATAAGTTTTCAGGCTTACCGCACAAATGGACAGGACGAGACATTAAATTTATAATGTGAGTGCTATGTTTCAACATGTGTAGACCCTTTTATATATATATTTACCCATACTGGAGAACAAATATTGAAAATTTCAAAAACTTGTACTTTCAACATCTATCACATAAATATGAAACTCAATTGAAGTACCATAAGAAAGGGTTAAGTGTCGAACCAACGTCACTAAAACATAACTTTTTGTTAGAAATAAATTCATTAAAAAGATAAAGAGGCGGCATTCTTTTCCATCTCATAATTTCTCAATAATCCAATGTTTAACCTTTTATTTTATAACAGAGCAACATAAAAGAAGCATGAAAAATCATCAGTAAAGTAAGATTGTGAATGGAGTAACAGTGCATGATATAGAAGAAAGTTCACAAATCAGTAGTTTGAAATGGAGGCTGATAAAGACACATTATAAGAATCCAACACGGAATTTTAAAAGATCTATGTTTTAGAAGAGGAAGTTGATACTTGACAGGCAATCTACTGTACAATTTTAAGTAGCAAGAGTCTCCCAGACAGTTGCTTGCTCCAACAAATTCTTCATCACTAAGAAGTTGAGAAAAGATAAAATAAAACTAGAAATTGATAATTTGCTTAATAATTTAAACAAGGACTTGCTTGAAATTCATGATCCTACACCTTAATTCATTATCAAGTTCTGAAAATAGAATGTCGGAGCAGCGGAGAATACTTACATCTGCTCAGAGAAAGCCAGCGTTATCGGCTGCCTGCGACATGAATATATTACTATCAAATTAGATATTAGTGGCTTCAAATCATTTCTTCAAGATACCAGGACCCGCATTTCAAAAAGTGCGTCCCTCCATGAGTCTTCGGCTCCCCTTCACTCTTTTTTTTTAAATCAAATAAATATCTATACTTCTTTATTCAGTAAACCCCAACCTTGGGTTTCAACATTATATTTTAGTTTTTTACCCTTTCAATTATTTTTCATGCTTTCCAAGTATAAGGACAACATAGTAATTAAGGGAATGTTCGATACGATTTTCTGTTTTGTGTTTTCTGTTTTTCAAAAAACAAAAAATACATTTTAAAAATCAGAATTTGTTATTTTTGTTTTATATTTTTAATTTATTTTTGGATAAATATAAAATAATTTATAAAAAATATATATTTAGTAATATATTTCATACTTTTATTTTAAAAATTTGAAAATAGAAATAAAAAATAGAAAATCATAATAATACCAAACTGACCTTAAATTTTCTACGAAAACTACTCACGTTCTCACTCTCACTAAAATTGTTCCACTCTCATTCAAATTGTGTTACATAATAGCGATTTCATAAGATAGGTCTCTCTCACTCTCTCTCTCTTAATAACATTATGTTCTTTTTCAATCTTTTGCTTTTTCTTGTAAATTTTTTTTTTCAATTGGTGCGATTTCAAATCTAATTGCTTGGATCCCACACCCAGATATAGAGATAAATCATATTCTTTAATTTCCTTTCATTTTTTTCCTAATAAAATTAGTAGTACTTCTGAAATGCAGATAATAATTTGCAACAGAAAAAATTTATATCTTACCTTTTTTTTATGTTTTATGTCTATAGAATATTATTGTGTGTTTATTCGTATTTGTGATTCTGTAATATTTAATGTATTCATTTATTTGTTTAATGTGAGATTGTGATGACCCTTGAAATTAAATGTATGATCTTTTGATCTTAATTACTTAAGGAATTGAGGGTTGTGTTTATATTTTTTTTGGGTTTTATAAATTAAAATATGATATTATGAGATGTTCAAATGTGTCAAGACTCAATTACTTAGCAAGTTTCTTTACACCTCAGCTCTTCAATTAGCTCTTTTTTAAAATCTTTCATTTCTTTCTTTATATCATATTTTGTATGAATTTTCTTTGCCTGCATTCTGAGCACATTTATTGTGAAACTTGAAATTATTTTTTTTTCCTTAAGACTTTACATCTCTAATATGATCTTTCTTCTTCTTTAATTTTTCCTTCAATTTTTCTAAATTATGGTAATTTGTATTTTCCTTTTCTTTTTCCATCTCATTTCATGCTAATAACTATGATAATTATGGTAATCACTTGATTTACTATTATGTTTCGATTTCATCCCTCTTTTTTTCAGATTTTTTATTTAACAAATCCACATAAGATTGTAATTTTAATAATTCACCAACCACAATTATTTTAACCAAAATGATTGCTTCATTTGTTAACTTCTTATGATATGTGAAATGTTGTTGCCCCATTCCCACTCCTAATCTCTTTTATTTTTATTTTTTATTTAATTTATTATTTTATGAACATTGCCTTTTTTTTAAAGTTGTTGAAGTTTATAATTCTCAACTTTTATCTTTAGAATGATTTGCACCATACAAGTTTCAATTGTTCAACAAATAATATTATAATTCACCAAATTTAATAATAAAATAAAGCTATTGTTCTGTTTCTTATCCATTCTAATGGAATTTATGATTTTTTTTCATTTTTTTTTTGCCACAGGAATAAAAATTCATTAATTAAAAATATGGGATACATCTTCCTACAGTAGCTTAATAAGTCCCAAGGGCTTTGATACAAGCCAATCTAAAGGTAGCCTATTTCCTAAAGCTTTAGATGCAACGAAGTACATTATGCTAAAATAATGTAGAACATTGTGCTAAAATATAAAGGACTACCAATCATAAAATATAGGTCATCTTCTATCACTATTTTACCCATATGAATTAGAAAAATAATGAATCATCTTACTCAGTTACTCATCTCAATAATTAATTGATACATCTTCTCATCTGTGAAATCCTCTTGTAATAATTTTCTATTGCATATTGTACAAATGATGCATAGCCCACTGTAGAACTATGGACATGCATTATATGAATTAATCGTCAAAATGCTAAAATAGGATTTTTATTCCATTCAATCATAGATTGGTGAGATTAACTACTTTTGAGTAGTTATTCTTTAAAGTGTACTGATGGGCTTTACTTAGGTAAAAGGTACAAGTCGTGGTGTAGTTTTCTATTGTAGTGTCAAAATTACATTCTAATAATTGAGTTGTACATTTTTTGACAGTGCGGTATGGCTTTGTAGCTAAAAAAAATGATCGTTATAGAAGTGGGTTTGGACCTAAAGCACTAAATTGGTGTTTGGAGAGCATCGTAAATAAATTAAGGGGATTTGTATATAATCCACAATTAAAGTAAGCCAATGCTTATACTTAAAATGTATAGATTATCATGTTTTTTGCTCTCCGCACCTATTAATAATATTATTATCTTTCATTGGCTATAAATTTTAACAAATGTGTCTACTATAGATTATATAGTAGCCTATTACTTCACGTTATCCATGCATTTTAAAAAATTATTAAAAGTTAGTCTCATCTAGACTATTTTAATAACTCATATAGACTATTTTAATAAATTCAATTTTTTTATTCTTTATGGTAAAAAAAATAACTTTTTATTCAATATGATGCATGCACCACAAGAAATTTAACAAAATATGACGCTAAAATTTGTCATATAAAAATCATTTTTCGTCACTTAAAATATTCACTGACGAATTATTAGTGTCACAGTGATCATCACCGTAGCTCCGTGGTCAAAGATATATTTGACATTTTTTAATTCGTCACTTTATATTCGACATTTGATGACATTTTGGGGTATCGTCACCGTTAGTGATCAAGTTTAGTGACGCATGACTCGTCATTCTTATATTAATATTTGGTCATATAAGATTATATTTCGTCATAAAAAATTTAACTTTAATTGACAAATTCATACTTTTGTCATTGAATCATTGAAGTGACAAACATTAGTATTTAATTAAAATAATTAAATTTTGTGATGTTAATGTTGTCATAATTAAATCAAATACTTTATCATATTTAAAACAAATTGTCATAAAAGACTCTTTAGTTACAATATATTTTGTCATGCAATCAATATTTATGATGACGACACAAAGTGTTATAAAAGAACAATTGTATTATGACAATTTTATTCATCATGAACAAAAATACATGATGAAAAAATTTATGATTTGCCACTAAAAATATATGTGTAGTGACAATCCTTTAGTCATTTTGAGTTATGAAATATACCATCTAATTTGTTATATTTTATAATTTATAAAAAAATATTATTAATCCATTATTTATTAATAAATAATTTTTAATTACTAAATTATATTAATTAGATAGTTTTTAATTCTTGTTCAAATTTAGTGTTTATTATCATATTATAAATGCAATTTAAATCTTA